>JAJJWW010009902.1:0-211127 GCA_023531295.1 Papaver armeniacum
ATGGAAAATCCTACCTTATGAGTTTGAGTTGACAGAGACGTACCGGAAGACCCTTTAATGTTTAATAAAACCAAATCCCTTCATTTGCAATTACATAATGCAACTCAAACTCATTTGCGCACCCACTCAAAAATCAAGGTGTACTACTGTATGCTATAGAATGAGAATTACCAAGGCAAGCTGAAAATCACTAAGGATTCAAGTGTGGGTCATGATAGGGGACAAACAAGAGACAACCATGTCAACCCAAAACACCATTTCATGCCTCCCATTTTCCAATCATTAACATATCATAGTAAAATCACTGATAATGTAACATCAATAAAAGGTGAAGTCTTCTAATCATTAGGATCAGCACTACGCTAAAGAAATAACAAATCCCCCCAATTTGGAAAACCCTGACATGATACTCGGATAAAATTAAAGATTAATTATCTACGTAATTAGGTAAAATTATTGTAATCATATATGTGTAGAGGTTTAATGACAACTAACCTCAATTCCAAAGCTTTAAACAATCAACTGGAATTCTATAGCATCATTCTTCTCTCCCACTGTTCCATTTCCATCACTATCCCTTTCTACTTTTTCTTTGTTGTTCACTGCTCGTACTAGTATAGAAAAAACAATGGAATCGTCAGTTTTGAATCTTTTGATTAAGAGAAAAAAACCTTATCTCATAAAAATTTTCGTTTTCTCCTTAGAAAGAGAGATGCTTAGAACCTGCAGGCCTTCACAAAACAGAACATACGTTATTTTATTACCGCGCTTAGCAAAACAAAAATATATATATGTAATAGCCAATAAAGTTCATCCCACGATAGAATTATACAAAGCTTTGGGGCTGCACCCTAGTGTATTGGTTTGAGGCTCAAAAGTCACCTTTTAAATCTATTTAACTGCCACCTCTCTCACATGACAATTTCATCTTAACCCAGCCATTTTACCTAACAATGCATGTCTCTTGGTTGTAAGAAACAGAGATACCCCAGACTGTATTAACCGCATACAATTATTGAAAATTAAATTGACGAGACTATTTTCAGTTATTAACCGCATACCAACTAAACCACCGTCCTAAGAAAAAAAATCAGATCTTAAGATTCTAACAGAAACAATTCCATTAACCCTTGTTTCTCGCTAAATAAATCAATGTTTATAACATTTAACAACATCCAACTACCAAGTTAACATCTACAGACCCCATTCACAGACCCTACCTAAAATCACAATCCAAACACACATACTCGCTAGTAAATATAAATACGACTCTCCTCAACATTACCAGGAGTGATGAAATGTTTGTGTTGTATTGCATCCTCATGTCTGGCGTGCTCTACTGGACTTCTTTTCGTTATCTTGTTTAGACCTTTAGGGTTTGTCCTCTTTAACTTTTCCAGGACAAGCTAATCACGACCTTTGGGGTCTTTCATCCTCTTCCAGCATGATAAGCTAAAATAGTTCAAACATCTTCCTCGGCTGCTTGATACATCTATTCTGCTCATCCTACAAAAACATCACGACATCCGTCAGTCGATACTCGATACACTACATAGGAGTCCATATTGAACACATTATGCTGCCCAATAAATGTTAGTAATTCAGCATCAAGAAAGTTACTTACCTCATAGCCACTGAAAGGAGCAACAGAAATACTGCTGTTGTATGTACCCATGTATTTGTTGGCGAAATCATACAGCTAAAAATAAATAAGCAAAGTAGAATGTTAATCCCAATTAATCTTGCAAAATCATCCATACAAAAATGAAATGAACCTGTCAACAATTCATGGACCCTGTGGAGGTCCAATTTTAGGCTCATACATAACCCAAACATGGCCCATGTAATAGACCCTTACATTGTAGGGCATCAGAATAGTTTTGAGTCTTTTTGACATTATTATTCGGGCACAGACAGTACTGTAGATAGCAATTTCAGATTAATTTTTTAACTAAATATCTACCACTCCAACAAAATGAAGAAACTAGAAATGTTATAAAATTCTATTGCTCACCTCTTTCTTCAAGCATATCATCTCTCGAACGACTTCATATTTTAGGATTTAGATAGTTTATTAACAGTCTAAACCTATTGCCTCAAAGTAAATATTTTGGTAACAATTATTCAAACAAGTAGAAAAATCAACAATGATATATACAAATGGGTTGGTCAAAGATCTCGATTCACCTATCGTTTTGATGTTGTTCTTTACTTGTGAAACCCTTAAATAAGAATTCTCCTGTCTCCAATCTCCTCCGGACCCATGGTTTCCTTTGTGCATCAAGCAGATGGCAACATTGCATTGTTTGTTCTCTTCTGGTTCAATAGATAAATCTTTCCTGAATTGAGAAACAAATTCAGTAACCCATTTAAAAAAGCTTCCATGGCATGTCCTAGTTCACCTTTATGAACCAAACTTCACATTATCTCCGGCATCCATGACATCAACTTCATTTAAAATGCCAATTGCTTCAATTGTTCTCCGCGAAGAAAATTAAGCCAAGAGATTTAACATTTTAATGATGGTGCACTTTGAACACGATTAGCTAAAAATTGCATTTTCAATAGTTCGAAACTATCCTAAAATCGGCACCTTTGAAACCATAGTCCAAACTTGGGTTCTACGACCTGATAGATTCGAAGGTAACCACTGTTTTTCTTTTAATGATCAACAAGAAAAATAAAAATAAATCAAGATCTACAAAAAAATATATATACAAAAATCATAGTATAAAGAGATTCAGGTTATATCTATTTGAGATGTGTATTATACTTGCAACATTATGGTTTCATAGTATAATCTTCGCTTCGCATAACCATCAAACAGCACGGTTACATTTGACATGGCATAATAAAAGATCGTCAGCTTTATTTTAATTTCTTGGGCATAAATCTTAGAATCAGATGGAATTTTTCTAACCGACATTGGTTTCTGCAGGTTGGAAGAAAACTGAAGGGGAAGAATTGGGCGTGCGGCCATGGGAGAAAAGAAAGAAAAAAAAGGATAGATGAAGTTGATGCTCACAATAGAGATTAGCCCTATTTAGGGTTATTTGGCTGCAAGTACATAAATACCCCTCGTACTAGTTTCCTGAAAAGTAGTAGTACGAGGTATTCCTCTTCCTGAAAAGTAGTACGAGGTAAAACATATCACCACGTGCATATGCCAAAAGTTGCTGGTCAAGTTTCACTAGATGGTTCCAAGCACACTATGATTTGTAGCTCCCTGTACTCCCACTACTGTGGCGGCCACGTGATCCTATTTTTCCCTTTGTTACTCGCTCATCTTCATTTCTCTGCTGATATGAAAATGATGGTTAGAGTACAAAGGTTAAGTGAAAATTAAGAGAAGAAATATGATTTGTACGAGTACGAAATTCACCACAATTAGTAAGAACTAAGCGGTATCAACTACGTCTTCTGTAACGCAGTAATGCTTTGATATATGACGTATGTATATAATCCACAGTATGATATTGTGATTTAACAGATACGAAATCTAGGTCTTTGTTGATCAAAAAGACTGTTCTAATCATAATCGAACATTACACCAAAGGTATGAGAGGAAATGATGCCCATGATTCATATAATCACAAAGTTTTGTATTTTCCTTTGCTCATTTATAAGTATTTATTACGCTTATATTGCCTTGAAGAAACACCTTTTTCTTTTTCTTTTTGACTCAAGAAAAAACTACCAAATTCTAGATGAACTTGTTTTATTTTGAACCCACAATTGGGGATATGAAAACTAATTGGGGGATATGAATTACTTCCCCCAACCAATAGTGTCTGCTAAGGGATGTTTTGGGGCGCAAAAATACTAAAGTACCATTCCTTCAAAATAAAAATCAAAAAACTTAAAATCAAAAAAACAAAATCATATTCCCATTTCCATCTCCACTTCTTATTAATCTCTTTTAGGGTTAAAGCTTTGAAACACAAATGTTCCCCATTTCCTTTCAAATTCTAAATTTTCCCCACTCCCTTTCAAATTCTCTTCTCCTTCTCTGCCGGCTCCTCACTTTGAAAACGATTTATTTTTTTTCACATTCGGAAGTGATGAAGACCACGCCGAAAGTGATGAAGACCACGCCGGAAGTGATGAAGACCATGTCGGAAATGATGAAGACCACGCCGAAAGCGATGAAGACCACGCCGGAAGTGATGAAGACCATGCCGGAAATAAAATTTTTTATATCGCCGGTAATGATGAAGACCATGCCGGAAGTGATGAATTCAATACCGGAACTAAATGTCGACATGCTCGATATAAATCTATCAATGCCGGTAGTCAAGTGAAAAAAATAATCAATTTTCTGGATACTTTTCATTATGTGCCGGCATAGACATTTTAGCAACATACTATCTTAGAGCATAGAAACTTGGCATGCTCGAGAATTAACCGCATGTGCGTTAATTTATTTAAAAAAAAAAAAAAAAAAGGTTTTGAAGATAAAAACCAGAAAATTTCCAAAAAAAACGGAACTAAATGCCGGCATATGTACTGGCTATGCCCCCCGGATAGTGGCAAACATTTATGAAAATTTCCAACAAATGTCGGCATGGTTTTTTCGGATGAATATAATGCCAGCACCGAGCTATTTCAACTGCAACAATGGTGGATTCAAAGAAAAAAAAACAAATTTTCAACCTCTTAGCAACAATTCTCTCTTCACAATCATCCTCCACTTTCACCAAAAAAAATTCCCTCTCAATTTTTTTTTCCATCTTTCTACTCTTATCTCACTCACCCAAATACAAATACATACTAATCATTTAACAAATACTTAAGATTTTTACTAATTATTATTAAATACTAAACATGATTAGTGAGGGGTAGATTAGGATTTAAAAAAAATACTTAGATAAGGGGTGACCCAGATTTGATATTTGGATCCAATTTTTGTCTTTTTCCTCTATCCCCCAATTAATTTTGATATCCCCCAATTGCGCGTTCTTTATTTTCTTATAGCGCGTTTGGATACAAATTTACTTCTGATTTCACAAAAAGTATACTTTTTGATTTCTAAAAGTGTTTTAAATTCCTATATCCCAATTGGATTTTTGTTTTTTTGGCCGATTCTAAAAGTCAAAAAGCCTTCTTGAATGTGTATCCAAATGCGTTATTAATAAGCAGAAAATTAGAGAAATCAATACTTTTTGGCTCGAAAATTAGAGAAATCATTCGGTGCCAAAGAATCAAATTCTATTTCCCTAAGAGCAACTGCAGTGGGCGACTAAACCCATTTATTTGGTCTCTGAACCAGGCGTAGCGGGACGGACCATCGACCAAATCCCAGACTAAATGAACAGTGGGCGATTATATTTGGTCGGGGACCAAAGACTAAACCCAAATATAGTCGAGCGTTGATATAATGTTCGCCCCAAAACCAAATAAACTTAAAGTTTACGCCCCACACCAGGCGGGTATAAAGTTTACGCCCCACACCAAGCGGGGATAAAGTTTACGCCCCATTTTTTTTTTTTTTTTAATCTTTGTGAGGCGGACATTATATGTCCGCCCCACACCAGGCGGACATTATATCAACGCCCCATATTTTTTTTTTTTTTTTTTTACAAGCGAGGATAAAATGTTCGCTCACACCAAAGCGAACTTATATGTTCCGCCCCACCAAATTTAGTCTTCTACCGCTGCGTCACACGACGGACCAAACTAAAATTTGGTTTTTTTTTGGTCTTTGATCTTTGGTAATAGTCGCGCGACTGGAGTTGCTCTAAGCTCCCAACTGCGACTGTACAAAAGCAATCTCCCTTAAAACTCTTAACCTTCAAGCTCGCCATATGTCTTGATGGACTATAAAGAAAGTTTTCAGACTTATAAAACTGAAATATAAAGAAAGTTTCGTCAAACCTTGGCCAAGCCAGATTTTGCAGACTTCGCAAGATGTGTATATATCTATATCCAGGTCAGGGACTTTGGACACAAATTAAAAAGCACGAATGAAACAAAATGCTAACTCCTTGGTGCGTTGCACGCACGGGTTATTCAACAATAGATCAACAAAATGATAACCATGTCAACGGATTATGTCATTATAACCATAGATCAACAAACTCAACTATTGGGGAAGTGGATATCTGCATATATAAATACTCTGCTCGTGAGTCGTGAATTATTATTCAACAATAGATCAACAAACTCAACTAGGTTAGGGTTAAGTGTTCACGATCCCCTTTTCAAAACAACAATAGATGGATTCAATTGAGAAGATGAGAGGTGCAGAAGAGACAATCGAGATAAGGGTACAAGGAGGCAAATTCAAGCAATTTGATATCGTTGAAAAAGCTTCATCCTTTAGTGATCATCACTATTTTAATCGTCGCCTGAAGAAATTTAGTGAACAATTGAAAAACAAAATATCTCAAGAATGGGACATGTTCAAGGAACGACTCACTAATTCAACAATTTTTGTCAGGGGTAACAAGGAAAGACCGGATCTCTTGCGAGCTGTGATTATTGGACCTCAAGGTAGTCCTTACCATGACGGTCTCTATTTCTTCGATTTTCAATTCCCTTCAAATTATCCTGATATACCCCCTAGAATTCATTACTGCTGTTACAATGCTGGGTCCTTGAATCTCTATATTCCGTATGCAGTTTCTGAGCAACCTTTTAAAAAAAAAAATATTCCTTGGAGTTCTTCTACATCATCAGTTCTAGAACTTTTGCTTTCGATTTATGAAACCCAAGTCTACAGTGCAAATACTCTTCTTTCTTTTGGTTGGCCTCATTATAATCAGCCTGAACGAGCAACATTGATGTATAAGGAAGAAGTCTTCACTAGCAATTGGAATACGATGGTTTCCGTACTTAACAAGCCTCCAAAGTGCTTTGAAGAATTTGTTGCTCAGCATTTTCTTGATCAAGCGGAAACAATTTTAACTACTTGTAAGGCATATATCGGCGGGAGAGTAAAGACTTCTGAAACTGATATTCCAATTCTATGGCAAGAGAATTTTGATTCAATGGAGAGCATATATTACAAGCTTGTGACTGCGTTCCAAAAGAATGGTTCTTCTTTGGAAAATTTGTGCAAACTTGGGATCGAGTTCCACCGTGAACCATCTTGCTCCAGGCGTCCCTGTACTAATATAATTACAGGGATACTGGCATTTATCGTTCTCATAGTTTTGGGTTTTGTTACGTATGTCGTGTGTAGACGAGCTGTCGAATCAGTTTTTAATGCTTGAAGTATAGATTTTTCACCAGGGTTGTTTTTGTTAATTATTCTATTTGAAGTTAATAAAGGAGTGTTTGAACTTTGAATCCCAACTTTATATGTGTTGGGTGTGCACTAGAGATGTTTTGCTAATAATACAGTTAGATTTGTAAATTCGATCTATCACTTTATATATCATTTTAAAAATGTGCAGAAGCATGAATACTACTCAACAAGCGGAGTTCTAGCAATTGCGAGCTCTAAATTCGTTTTGAGCAGATTTTTTTCTTCATAGGTGTGGTTGTCTCTTTCCCTCTAAAACAGTCAACAAGCAGCCTCTCTAATAAGAGGCCAAGCTAAGCGTCCACCTACAGGAGACCAATACACAAAAAGTTTGCAATTCCACCACCTATGATATTATCAAATCTTGGTTTTTCCATATGTTGGGTGTTATTTGTGATTTCCAGTTGCCACTCATAGTGTTGTAATGATTTGTCTGAACTACTGGTCCAAATCTCAATTTCACACAAATTTTTTGTCAATGGCAGTTAGAAGATAATGTAACCCTTTCTTCTGTTCATATAACGACCAAACGGAAAATATGATGCAAGTACACAAAAGGATGTAAATTACTTCCACCTTAGTACCAATTCAAAGAACAAGACTACAAGAACATAAGTACAAACTTGCCGTGGCCTTAAAAGATTTTACTTTTGTTTTTACAGCTCCGGATTACTCATTTTGTGAAGCAACAACTGCGCCAAATATATCCATTTTTACAGCTCCGGATTACTCATTTTGTGAAGCAACAACTGCGCCAAATATATCCTACTACGACTATATATCATCGTAGGTTGAGGAACTGCAGGGTGTCCATTAGCTGCTACTCTCATTTCAGACGCCAGATTCTTGTTAATAGAGACGGGAGGATTACCATATGGAAACCCGAGAATAACAAATTTAGGGACATTTGGCAGTGCTTTAGCAGACCTTTCTCCGATTTCACCTTCACACCGTTGTTTATCAGAAGATGGGATAATTAACGCGCTCGCACGAGTTTTGGGTGGTTCAAGTTGTTTAATGCAGGGTTCTATAAGCGTGCTGCTGAATATGTTATGACCGCTGAAGTTGTTTAATGCAGACTTGTTAATGAACCACCGATGCTAGAATGGCAAGCGGCTGTTAGAGATGGGTTACTCGAAGCTGGTATTTTGCCTAATAATGGATTTACTTATGATTACATGAATGGCACTAAAGTTGGTGGTTCAATCTTTAACCGATGGTCATCAACATACCGCAGCTGATTTACTTGAATATGCAACCCCAAGGGACTCACTGTTTTATAAATGCTACGGTACACAAGTTCATCTGATCTTGTTCAGAACCTAAGGTACGCATGAATTTTACCTTGACAAGATTTGCTAAAGCGTGTATTAAAATTTTCATCATTAGAACCCTTTCACTGAGCGGACTCGGTAAAAAAACTGACCGAGTCATTCTCAAACCGATCCACTCAGTTTTTAAGCTAGGAAAACAGTTCAAGGAAATTGCCTGCTTTGGGTTAATGCAGGTAAAGTAAGACCAGAAGCACAGGGACTGCTTGAACAAATCATCATCGAATGAGATCATAATATCTCCGCAGGTGCACTGGGAAGTCCTCCATTGTTAGTGTTGAGTGGTGTTGGACCAGCTGATCATTTAAGATTACAAAGGCTGATCAAGCAGAATGCCAGACTAATGTTACATATGGGAAAATATTTTAGATATCTAGAAACTGGATGGATAATAAAACTAGTTCACAATCTCTAGCGGTAATTTAGAAAAGAAACTGAACTTAAATCAGCAGCAGTTGAAGAAGACAATTGCAGGAGTATCATTCAACTCCAATCACCCTCAAATGATACACAATTTTAACGGTGTCCTTGAAATTCAGCCTTGAAATTGCTTGCAGATCTCCCGGCTTTCTGATTAAGAACATCTGAGTCAGAAGCAGAAGAGACAAATGTAATTGCAAGCCCATTTGTACCAAATCGACCTGCTCTACCAACCTGCAAAAAGAAAGAGATACTGTTAAAGTTCAACTGAACTCATGCAGTACTGAAATGTCATTGAAACAAAGACCAAGGCATGAAGAAAAAACAAGAGCTCAGTAACAAACCCTGTGCAAGTAAGTATCAGCAGAATCAGGCATTCATAATTGATCACAATGTTGACGCGTTCAATGTCTATTCCTCTACCAACCAAATCCGTTGCGACAAGAATCCTCTTATGCCCCTCCTTGAAACCTTTATAGCGAGTCAACCTATGAAATATTACAAAAAATCAAATTTCAGGCAACCAACCGATGACAAAGTAACAAGATGCAGATTCACTAGGGCACTTGCACCTTCACGTATACACAAGAAAGATCAAAAGTAAATAAATGAAATCTAAGAAGAAGAGAATATATACCTTTCTTCCTGAGACATTCCAGAATGGATGCAAATTGATGGGAAGTTGCACTCCACAAGTAACTTGTTAAGTTCAGCTGCTCTGCTCACACTTTTGACAAAAATTACAACTTGATTGAAGTCCAATGCATCCAGTAGATCATTCAACTTGCGGTTTTTCTCCAGCTCGGTCAATTTTATGTAGTGCTGAGCGAAACAGAAAAGTAATTAAGGAAAATATTGAGAGACGTACCAAATAACCAGCAAACAAATGTTAGATAATTAATACCTGCACGAGCCCGTGTAGGGTCAACTTCGCCTCATAGTCAACATAGATTTCCATTGGCTGTAAGTAAAATGTCAGATCAAAGCAGATTAGGCCTTTCCTTCATGATAACTGAACCAAGATACGTGCGGACAACTCCCCAGAACATAGGATCCGCAAATACTTCGTCCCGAACAAAATTCACTCACTGCTTAAGAATGATGACACTACACTACATTGAACCCTGTCACACACCCCTCCAAGCTGAAGTGAACTATAACCAATGGATGACATGGTAACAGCAGCGCCAAGTGATCCAAGACAAAAGTTCTAAAGAACAAAATAATCATGACCCAACAAAAGCTGTATCCTAAAAGCTGCTAGATTACAGGGTACAAGGAAAAAGTCTACAGGTACTGAACACCATTATCCCAAAAGCTTCCAGAAGCTAGCCAGAACACAATGCATTGAAGTAGAGTGCACTACTGAACACTTTTGAGATCTTGTTGTCTGATATAATCTACTACACAAAGAACTGGTCTCAAAAAACAACTTCAGAAATTGAGGGGTACTGGCCACAGGACATTACATCTTGCATAAATTTCTTGCAGACAGGACGAATTTCCTTGCTGAGTGTGGCTGAAAACATCATGACTTGCTTATCATGAGGTGTCATCTTGAAGATCTCCTGTACATCTTTTCGCATGTCTACACAATTTACAGAACAGTGAGATAACCTTTGAAAAAAAATAAACATATAGACAATAAACTGATTATTGGCATATAAGCAATCAAGAAAACAGCTGGAGAGATTTGGACCAAAAGCTAATATAGTCAGAGTATTTCAGGCTTGACTATTCACAAAGAACCATACCAAGAGACTCCAGCATTTTATCACATTCATCAAGGATGAAGTGCCTAACATTCTTCAATGCAAGGTCATTTTCCCTGGCCAATGCAAGTATCCTCCCAGGAGTACCCACAACAACATGAGGGCACTCGTTTTTCAATAACTCCTTGTGGGTCTTGATGTTAACACCACCATAGAACACAGCAACTTTGATATCAGGCAGGTATGTGCTGAACCGCTCAAACTCATGGCAGATCTGTGTTTGAAATATAAGCATCAACAGAAAATGGTCAAAATCTTCATTAACTAGAAAAGCAGAAGATAGAAGGTTCGTGGTATGAAAGTTTAGGATGAGCACAAACCTGGTAAGCTAACTCTCGAGTGTGACACAAAATTAGGGAAGCAACTTGTCCAGCAACTGGCTCAATTTGCTGCAATGTCGAGAGAACAAAGACAGCAGTTTTTCCCATCCCAGACTTTGCTTAACAGATAACATCCATACCCAAAATAGCTTGAGGAATGCATTCGTGTTGAACTGATTGAGAACCAAAAGAAAAATTGGAGCCGAGGAACCTCAGTGAGTAAGAAATGATCTCCAAGAACTCTAATGGAAATGGTAACCAATAAATTTTTGCCTCCAAAACCAGGAGTACAGAACTAGTGTATTTTACCTGCAAGTCAAACAACACCCTCAGAATATGATTCCAGTAACTTGAACTAAAAAACAACCACCCATAGTACCAACAGAACTATGTCCAAACTAGCCAACTGAATCATAATCTACGATTACAAATAGAGTAGAATACAACCCCCATAGCACAATATTACATATGGTGTTGGTGGGGTTCCAATAAACCCAAGTAAACGACGATCTACCACGAGTTCTCTCCTCAAGTACCTTTTTCTTTACAGTCGAATATTTCGAAGTTTTGCTCCGCAAACTGATCTTTTTCCTGTTTTGTGAAGACTGGGCAGATCTCAATTGTGCTACCAAAACAGAGACACCAGAGGGAATAGCTAGGGCAGAAGTAAAAATCCTTACATCAACTCCATAGTCACTTGAGACTGGACATCTTGAAATCAGAAGTAAAAACCCTTACATCAACTCCATAGTCACTTTTAACAACTTTTAAGGATTGAGAAGACCACCATGGATGTGTTCAGGGTAACCAGCACCCACATGCAGCACCTCCTGCCAGGCTACGGATAAGGAACTCTCTGATCGCGAAATTGTAGGATATTAACTTGACATTATCTTCAGAAAAGGCTACAGAAATTGTAGCACCTAAAAGCCCTTCATTAAATCTCTGAAGCATAAATTGCTTCATCAAAGCTTCATACGATTCACTGTTAACAGCAACCAAGAACGAAACACGAATTCTGATAACAAACATCAGTACCACAACCTCAACAACTTCTGCAAAGAAGAATAAAGTACCGTAAAATCCATGGACAACCCCTGCGGCTGAGATTGCCAGGCTATGGAAAGGAGACTCCTTGTTCACCAGTTTGTCGTAGATCATGACATCATCAGCAAACCTTTGATAACCTTTGATAATCTTGAATAGCAAACGTTCAAGCCCCTCTTTAATCTCATCAGCAAAAGCTACGGAGACTGTAGCCTGAAACAATTTATAGCTGAAAATAGCTAAGATATAAGCATGAATTCCAGACGACTCACTGTTAACAGCAACCAAGAATGAAACCTTAATACTTGTGACCTTAATCACGACATCATCATAAACTTCAACTGAGTTAACACTAATTGTCGTAGTAGCAACAAAACATGCAGCTGTGATCTTCCAATCGTTGACCATGTCCATAATCAGGAGGTGACTGGTGGATTACGGGCATTTTTGATGGATATATAGAATTGACCAGAATATTAGTTGGACATTTTGAGACTGGGGAAGTAAAACCATTATAGAGAGTAAAAGATCAGAGGGTTATCCAAATGTGCATTCTAATATCACCATCAACAGCTAATTACTCGGTTGACTACCGCGAAGGAGGAATCTGGATACTGTAGCGTCATCCGAATCTGTTAGAGAAGCAGTTCCCATGTTTGGAGGAATTATCAACTGGAAAGCACATAAAGTTCAGAGTTTGGAGGTATGTCTTGTGTAATATGTTTTCTTCTGACAGAAGGAAAGAACTGTTTCAGCATTCAGTTTTCATGGGAAAAATAAAGCCCTGAAGTTATGATAGTTTTGTTTCCTTCGTATTATCATTATATTGGAAAACATTAACCCTTCAGTCTGTAGGTCGCAGTGCTTATTGTAAAAAGCAGTTAGAGATTGCTGAAGATGCAATGACCAAAGTGCTAAATGAGCTTCATAGCGCGAAGACGCCTGTAGAAGAAGCAAAGCTGAAAGTAGAAAGAGTTCAAATTGAAGAGCACCACGCAAAACAAGACTCGTAATTACACAAAAAAGGAGATTTCTCAGGATCCGAGTCTTCTCATATTGCTCCTGAAAAAGATGAAGTAAAAGAAATCAGAAACACTAGTGTTGGCATAACTCTCATATCCTGATTGTCTGTATATCTGCTTAATGAGAAGTAAATCACAAAAATAAAATCATATATATCTTCAATTCATAAAGATGCACAAGTTAATAATCAAAATGCACCGAATGTCAAGGCATTTTACCAAAGTTTAAAGTTTAATGAGTACATATTGCCAAACCACCACCAATCATTTGTGAAGGCAATTTAGTGCGATAGATCACTACCGTTCAGCACAAATGGTATTATTGCCGTACTGACTGACAAAGAAACCAACATAGAACCGTCGAAAAAGGGGAGTCACAAAAAAACAAAATAAATAAAATAAAGCTAGTGCAGAACATTATACCACTTGAAATTTGGAACTTGCACACTTGGTTTCATATTAGATTCAAGTATTGTCGGCCTTGGCTTCAACGCAAATGCATGCATATGAGAAACAAAAAAATTGCTACCCATAGAAGAAGGATAACGGAGCTGTTCATATCCCTTGGTTTTGGTGTTGTAAGCCCAAATATACTTCCTGTAGGCGAGTACAACGACATTTTTGTCAACTGGACTGAGTCCTATAACCTGAATTTGTAAAATGATTTCTGCAAATTCATCAACCATTATTGCTCTTCCATTCAACCAAGACACCATTTCTGTTAACTTGTCAAAAAACTTGATATCCTTGTGTACCAAATACAAGTCTTCCCCGAGTACCCATACACTTAAACTCCTCTCCGTATCCTCGATTCTTGCGTAACAGATTAATCCTTCAGATTCCCCAAGATAATGGATCATATACTCACGCACAACATCCATGGCAGGCAAATTAATCAACCTACATTCATTACCACGGGTTTCATGATTGTTTCTGTTAATACTGAAAGCTAGTATATTGCCATGATCCTTTCGCATCCAATAAAAAAAACCAATATCAGTAACAAAATGGGCAAAAGAGGGGAAATCCCAAGTAAAATATTGAGGACGTAAAACCTCATAGATATTCCATTTACCAAAATCAGAAGAAAATATTGCAACTTTAAATTCTATAGCCACAGCTTCAAATTGTGGTATGCAGATAACCTTATAACTCACAGAATCACATTCATTACTACATACGAAACCCGTTGCAACAAGACCCAAATCGACTGATGGCAGTAATGGTGGAGGAATTGAAACCCATTTCTTTGTGAGTGGATTACAAACAATATAACTCCTCTGATTTGATACGACTGTACTGCAGAGAACCAAACCGTTACTTGAACCTAATATATATAGGGGTTGCATTCCGTAGTAATTATGTTTTGGGAAAATTGATTCAGAAAGTTAAGAGAGAATCCATTCCGAACACGATGAGATACAAACTGTGAATGTGAATCAGGGTATGCAATTGCAAAATTACTTCTGAATTTGTTATCACCGAATCGGTCTTCCCGTAAATTAGAAAGATGAATAAAAAATCCCCATGGTAGTGATGAATTGTTGAGTTCATACCAACTGTTAATGAAACTAGGGTTTGAAAGAATTGAAAACCATACCTTCGATACACACCTGAATTTGAAGATTGAAACCAGAGGAAGATGAAGAAATATCTCAAAATAAATACCCTCTGTTAAGTACGTTCCAGTAATTGAATTTGAAGAAGAAGAAGACGAAGAAGCACCCATCAACATGATTGTCCCCAGAGATGAATCTGGTGAAAAGGGGGTTCTTTCATCATCACTATTATAGATCTGTAGAAGATCCATGGCTATTGATAGAGGTTTCAGAAAGATTTAGGAATTTGTTTGTTTTAATGTAGGGAAAATTTGTGAAAACCTCTGGATTTTAAAGACGAATGAGGGATTGAGGGTTTATAAAAACTTAGCCGGGGAGAGGTGCTAGAGCGTTTGTATATGTGCGGTCAGAACTTTTTAGAACTCAAGGATACAGAGGTACGAGCCTATAGAACAGATCCTGTTCAAGTAAGGTCGTGCGGTCAGAAGACTCAGAACTCATAAGTGCATTTTTTGACTTCCGGAAGTGAAAAAGTTAGAAATTAAATTTTTGTGAAGAAAAACATTTCGCTTTTGACTTCTGCTTCTGGGAAACAAAAGCACTTTTGCTTTGGTATCCACATAGGCTCTTAACACCGTAATGCGAGATAATCTAATTTCTAAACACCCGATTTACTCGGAACAAAACTTAACCACTATGTCTTGAATGAATTTCACGATTGCTTGATGTAAGAGGCGATTTAATAGCAACGTTTAATTATCTGCTTCATTTTCTATTTTACTTTTGTGGAGAAATTTTATATTTCTTTCTATCCAGACTGCCCAACAAACATGACAAGGTAATAAAATAATTTTGTATAAAGTTGTGAAATTAATTTAATGTCTTGTAAATCACCTACCTAGAGTTGGATCTGATCATACTCCCATCCTTCTAAATACAAATCCTGAAAAATGGAAACTCCAGAAACCCTTTAGATGTATTAGATCTTGGCTCTCTCACCCCACTCTTTCAGAGGTAGTCAAATCCTCATGGGAACTGCATTTTACACAACAAATGAAAATTTTTCCCTGAAACTCCAACTCTTATCCACAGACCTTTCACATTGGAACTCAGATGTCTTTGGAAATATCCATAAAAATATAAAGAATTTAAATAATAAAATTGAAAGCATCCACAAATCCAGTAAATATTTTCGGGGACATTGACAAAGTTAAAAATCTCCAAGCGAATTAGGAAAATGGTACGAAATTAAAAATGCCATCGCCTTTCTAGGGACAAATTCTTCAAGGAATATGATCGAAACACGAGAATACTTCCATGCCTCCGCCTCCAACGTAAAAAATTAAATGTCATCAATACCCTTAGAGAACCATCGGGCCTCTGGCTATCAGAAAGAGATCAGATTTACTCTCTTCTATTAAACCATTTTAACCACATTGGTAAATCTCAAGGGAAAAATAGTAGTTTTAACTGCCAAGATCTTGAAACCCCGTGTTTCGAGAGGAGGAAAACCAATCGCTACTAGAAATCCCTTAAAAATGAAATCTACCTTACATTATCAAACATGAATCGTGGGGTGATCCGGGTCCAGATGGATTCCAACCTAGATTTTTCAAGGCAAATTGGGATACCCTTGGTCGGGATATTGTCAATACAGTTCAGGATTTCTTTAAAACCGACATCCTTGATACCGATCTAAATCACTCGTACATCACTCTCATCCCGAAAATCTCAACTCCTCAAACTCCGGGGGATTTTTTGACCTATTAGTCTAAGTAGCACCATCTATAAACTAATCTCCAAAATCCTTGCAAATAGATTAAAACCCATCTTTAACAAAAGTATTTCCCCCAACCAATCTGCATTCTTACCGGGAAGACAAATCACTGACAACATTATAATTGCACACGAGCTCATTCATTTTATGAAAAATTCGAAAGCGACAAAAGGATATCTGGCTCTCAAATTGGATCTCTCTAAAGCTTTCGATAGGGTGGAGTGGAATTTTATTGAAAAGGCTCTACTCAGCTTTGGCTTTGATGAAAAGTGGATAGATCTCATAATACAGTGCATTTCCACCACTTCCTTTTCAATCCTCCTCAATGGATCCCCTAGGTCAAAGTTCAAAACCTCGAGAGGACTAAGACAAGGGGACCCTCTTTCCCCATATCTCCTCTTGATATGCATGGAAATTCTGTCTAGACTTCTAGAAAATGCGAGTTTAGAGAAGAAAATATCAGGACTCGGAATCAACAAAAACGCTCCAATTATTTCCCATCTTTTTTCGCAGACGACTGCTTTCTCTTTACAAAAGAGAACTTGGGAGAAGCAAAAAATATTCTAGACGTCTTATCCCTCTTTGGGGAAATTACGAGACAAATGATAAATCTTCAAAAATCCAGTGTCTATTTCATCCCAAAAATACATCCTAGACATGGAAAAATCATAGCAAGAATTCTTAAAGTTCCTCTGATGACCAAAAATGATAGATATCTTGGAACTCCTCTATTCTTTGATAAAAATAGGAAAGCAAATTTGGAGCCTCTCCTACAAAAAATATTATTCTACCTTACAAGGCTGGAAATCCAAACTCCTATCTCAAGCCGGAAGGACAGTTCTGATAAAATTCATTCTTCAAGCCTTCCCAACATATCAAATGCAGGTGCTAGCCCTCCCGAAAGAAACTCTAAATCAATTAGATCGTATACAAAGGAACTTCTGGTGGAATAAAGAGAATAAAGATGGGCAAAAGAGACAAGGGGGTTTTATCAGATCTTGGAAATACATATGCAAGCCCATTGCTCAAGGTGGTTTAGGTATTAAAAATCCTCATCAGTTTAATATAGCTCTCCTCTCGAAACTAGCCAGCAGATAAATATTAGAAAAAGACCAATTATGGGAAAGAATTCTCAAAGCAAAATATTTCCCAAATTCTCATCCTCTGGAAGCTTCCAAAGTTTCCAAATTATCTTGGATTTGGACAAGCATCAAAAAAAGGTCTAGAACTAATTAAAGGAAATTTTGTATGGCAAGTCAAAAATGGAAATTCGATTAAAATCTGGGAAGATAAGTGGATTCCAAATTCGGAAATTATACCACAACCACAAGAAATACAAGACGCGACCCCAAAGAGAGTTCAAGAGCTCATTAATGAAGAAAATAGATGGGATCAAGAAAAACTGGAAAGATACTTTAGCCCGGAAGTTAGAAAGAAAATCAAGGCGATTAAGCCAAAAAAAGGAGAAGAGGACAAAATACAATGGAGCCACCATCATTCAGGATTATTCTCGGCAAAAAACATTTATAATTCTTAGCGGATCAGAATCAAGAAGAGGATATTTCTCTTTTAGATTTCCCATGGAAGAGTATATGGAAACTTCAGGCAATACCAAGAATTAAACATTTTGTGTGGAAACTAGCTGGGAAAGCGTTACTTACATCCTCGAGATTAGGGACACATAACCCAGAAATTGACCAAGCTTGCCAACTTTGCAATTCCCAAGCGCAAGAAACAGAGAATCATCTTTTCGGATATTTCCCTTTCGCGAGAGCTATTTGGTTCAGATTCTCGTTAGGTTTTTTAACTTCTTCAGCTATGACAAGTTCAACTATAATGTCGGTCAAAAGTTGGCTTCTAAACCCAGATCTGGAAAATCTGGTAGGAAAAATCTCAACCATATTATGGTTCATATGGAAACACAGATGCTCGGTTATTTTTGAAAAAACAATCCCAAATCCAATGCAACTAATTGATCAAATCAACAGATTTCTGTAATCCATCCCTCAAAAGAATACAAAGGAAATAGAAAACAATCAAGTTATGAAGATCAACACCAGATGGTCGGACTTAAATACAGGCTGGATAATATTTATTGATGCTACCTAAAGGTGTTAAAGACATTGAATATTAGAGTTTTAGGCATTTTAAGTGTAGATATAGACTAATGGGATACGTTAAACCCGAAAAAAGACTTTGGGGTCTTACAAGACCTCTCAATGGGATACGCTTTCATAGTTTATTCAGTAGAACATCAGACATTTATGGATATTTTTGCAGGCTCAGATACAGCTACTTCGGCTTTTCATGCGGAAGCGAAATCTCTACAAATAGCAGTCACATGGCTAAGGGACAACATTTTATCAAGTGTCTCCATAGTAACTGACTGTAAAGTGTTGGCAGACTGCATCAACAAGGAAAACATTAAATATGTGTGGACAGCCGAAAACACAGTTCAAGAAGCCAAAAAATTCTTGAAGTATCTTCATCAAGCTCAGGTAAAGTTTATAAGGAGAAAATACAATTCAGCAGCGGATAAAATAGTCAAGGAGGCAAGAATAAAGAACCTTCAACATATGTCCACGAAACTCCAACAAAAAATCAAGTTTTCTATCATTAACTCTAATGTTTTTTATAGAGACGAAATTGTAAATCTTATGTACTACCTTTCCTAGTTAATAAATTCATTTTCCCATCAAAAAAAATAAAATAAAAAATTTAATGTCTTGTCCGACCCTCGTGACACAATCTTGATGTGAAAGGCATCGACGTTACAAACATATCAAATAGACTCAAACTTAAGGTCCTTTGGAAATGGTTTCCTTGTTAATAGGAGGCAAAAATTGAAGTTTAGGAGTAAAAGAAAATGATAAACATAAAATGGTTCAAATAGATATCATTGATGTTTGCGTAACTTTCTGACCCTTGACGACAAATCATGAATGAAGATATGTCTTATCGTCTAGAAGCATACCTTCACGATTGTTTGATCGTAGTTATCTGGTCGAAATCACAATCTTAACTTGATTACACAAGTTCTAATTATGAGTCGGTAATCCGTCTTGAGCGGACCTATGTTCAAAGTGTAATATCTACCGATGAATTATCGCTCAAACTCCAAAAGAAGTCCACGGACTAACGGAACCCAATTCAAAGCTTTCTCTTATGACAGGGGCAAAAGAAAGACCTTCAAAAGATGATCTTAGGGAGCAACTCTTCACAGTGAAGATGCAAGTCAAAACTTCACTAGTTGATGCTCTTATTGACCTGGGAAGTCAGAAGAATTTGCTTTCAAATTTTTTGGTGCAGAAGTTAGGTTTGAAGACTTTCAAACATCCAAAACCATACCCATTAGGATGGCTTCAAAAGGAAGGGGGCTTACAAGTTTCACAACAGTGCACGTTCAAATTTGCTCTAGATGAGTCATATATTGACGAAGTTACATGCGATGTAGTTCCTTTGGATGTTTGTCAGGTGGTACTAGGTAGTCCTTACCTATGGGATAGAGATGAACTCTACACATGAGGGAACAAAAGTACACCTTTACCAAAGATGGAGAAAGTTTTGTGATTCGGGCTATTGATTCTCCTCTTGAGGGAGAAAGTTTGATCACAGCCACTCAGGCTAAGCGTTTGGTGAATTCTAGCACAAAGTTCATTCTCTTTGTGATCCATTCTCTTGAGGAGAAGCCGAGTAGAGTTTGTTTGGCAACCTTGACTACACAACAAGAAGATGACCTAGAAAGGTTGAAGTTGAAGTACAAGGATTTATTTTCAGATGTCACGGGATTACCACCAAAGAGGAGTGTGGAGCATGAGATCATGTTGACCGGGGAGAGTTCTCTTCCTAATGTAGGTCTTTATCGCACGACCGTAGAGGAATCTAATGAGATCAAGAAACAAGTTCAGGAACTCTTAGAATTAGGAATGATAGTGCCAAGTGCTTCACCTTGTGGATTAGTGGTGTTGTCGGTTCCAAAGAAATATGGAGGCTGGCGCATGTGTATTGATTATAGAGCGTTGAACAAGATCACAATCAAGAATCGTTACCCTTTACCTAGGATAGACGACATGATGGATCAGCTGGAAAAAGCTCGAGTCTTTACAAAGTTATATTTCAAATTCGGATATCACCAGATGAGAGTTCGAGAAGATGATGTATGGAAACTGCTTTCAAAACCAAACAAGGCTTGTTCGAATGGTTGGTGATGCCTTTTGGTTTGTGTAATGCTCCAGCAACGTTTATGCGTTTGATGAATGATTTGTTACGACCTTTTATAGAAGATTTTGTGATTGTTTACTTGGATGATATCCTAATATACAGCAGAACTTGGAAGAGCATCTCGTTCACGTTGAGAAGGTGTTTAAAGTGTTACATGAAAGCCAGTTGAAGTTGAACGTAAAGAAGTGCGAGTTTGGGAAGGAGGAGTTTGTATCGCCCCCCTAAGCTAGCAGCTGACTAATCCAAGAGATTAATAAGAAAAGGAGGCACTAACAAATTTAAACATCTAATTAAAACACTAAGAAAGAAATTCTAAACAAAGATTAACTCGAATCTAAACCCTCTCTGAAATAAATACAAGAACTCCTCTCAAATGATACATATTTAATAATAAGTTGGATTACAAATAGAATATAAATACAAAATAAACATATGCGGAAGCTAATCAACTAACGAAACCAACTCCTCGAAGCCTTCGACGCCACGTGCACATCTTGATCTGTCTCTGAAAACTGAAAGTGGGAATGGGTGAGCACATCATCCCTAAAAGGGGTGCCCAGTAGAAATAATAACTAACTTTCAAGTAATCACTAGAATGATTTGAAGACAATGCAGGTTTTACTGAAAACCGATAAAACACGGAAAACAGATAAAGCATATTAAAATAAGGGCCTTAAAATAATAAGTTGTACTGAAATATAAAGTTTAACCAACCAATAAACCGGAACACATTCACAACATAAATAATAGTTGAGCGACGTCTTCCTTCGGAGTAGCAAGGCATGACTGTTGTAGACTCTTCAATGATCATTAAAGCGCCCTGAGGTTTCCGTCCGCAAGTCATAAACGATAAGTACCTTACCAATACCTTATTATACGCGCACTCTACATAGCAAGTATCCAAAGAGATCTAATGGTAACAACATTATATCCGATCGAAGTGCTTACACAGTGGACAGCCCCCTTTACCATCCCCGCGTAAATCCAAAAATCTTATATAAGATTCTCAACATCATTCTCTCTAAACACCAAAACATAATATAATAGCTTTTGAAAGTAATTTAAAATAAATAGTAAACATTCACGTATGAGACATGCGTTGCCCCCGTACATAAATAGGGAAAGTATAGTGGCCAAATTAAAACCAGACCTATATAATATTCAACCCAACGAGGTCTATCTAGGTTTGCATAAAATAGGTATAACATTTGGGGGCACACATCCCACACCAATCAAAAGGAAAAGATTTCCTTACATGCTAACAACAAGTAAAGAATGTAACCACTTTCCAGTCAATGGAAAGAATCACTTTTTGAAGATAAGTAAATACTCCCAAAAACACAGGTATTAGTTGTTTCAGAAGATCCAACCCCATCCCAAAATGTAAAAGAAAACTAGTTTGTATTACACACAAATAATACATGCATACACATATCATATACTAGCAAAGATATGCATGCCTTTCGCAATATAAATATATTTATAAAACAATAATGAATACAAGAGAGTTCATTATCGATTCCCACCTCTTATGATGACAAGCCTTGCCTACCTCGAGATCCATACTCCACTAGTTCGTCCTTTTGAATCGATCGTTGTTAATAACGACTAACTGTTAATCACACAAGCACTCTAAAGATTAGCCAAAAGGCTCAAACAAGGCTCATAACATATTTTCATACAATTCTCTAGTTATAAGTTAAGTGAATTATCTAATGGTTCTAAGCCCATTAATGGTTCTATACCTTTTCATTATCTATCTTTATCATATTTAAGGTTTACTAATTTTATTAGGTTGGTTCTATAGTCTATTAGATAAGTCTTACAAAGATCTACCACTTTGTAGAAAGAACAAGAGTCAATTCGGACCATAAGTGGTCCAAAGATACAAAATAAGGTTTCTGGCCCTAAGCCCAAGCCCATGGGTTTAATCCGGAACGGCCCATTACACAAGGCCTGGTCCAACTGATCAACTAACGGTCAACGTCCGGTCATTGATCAGACTAACGGTCAACGTCAGTCAAGGTCAAGTCATTGGTCAACAGGTCGAAGGTCTGGTCAACTGAGTCGACTCAGGTCAAGATAGGAAACTCGGTGAGTCAACACCGATACAACTCAGTCAGAAACCGAGTCAGACAAAACATAAACCAAGTCATACTGAACAAAGTTAGTCATACAAGCCTAAGACTCCCACACAACTGAGACTCTAACCCCAGCTCAAAATCAAACTATTCATTCCAATGTAACTTTATAAATCAACACAAATGAAGTTTAATACATATAAAATCACACTCTGCTCTAACTACAACTCCAGCATCAAACAATCTTCATGTCTTTAATCCCATCATTTGTAGCTCATCAACAACACTCATCATAATAACTTCACCATCTTTCAGTTAGGCTCATTCTATATCAGATCCACAACTTCATCCAACCTGGTACATTCTTTCCCCAGCATTACCTTAACATTCATCTAAAGCATTTACTTCATTCATTCACAACTCCTGAAGGCCAAGACAAACCTAAACTACAATCCCAGTCATAACTCTTTTACATCAACAACATCCATATACATTCCCTGACATAACTCTTAACACAAACTTACAAACACCATTCATAATTCCACCTACACCGCACTCATATCCTCATCTCGGTCTTGTATCCGCAACCCATAATCGCAACCTCCTCCAATCACGCCTACATGAACATCAAACATCCCATCTTTGTTTCTTATCTGCAACAATTCACATATCAAGCTGCCACTATTAAGTAAGCCTTTTAACATACACACCATCACTAACTTATCAGCTCAGCTTCAACTCTAAGTATCTCATGCCTCTTCTCTGTATTTATAACACTAACTCTTCTTCCCTTAACCTAAAATTCATACACCACCAAATTCAGTTAACTACCACATCAAATCAACACAAAAACCCCAACACCGACATCCACATGCAACTCCACTTCAATCATCCAACTCAGTTCACTCAAGAACAATTAACAAACCATCTCTTCATTGCACCTAACAAAACATCTACACCTCCATCAGATTAATAAAGCCACCTTCCTTGACTCAATTCATACACACATACAAATATTCATTAACAACAGTTCCATCTCTGCTCCATGAACACCAACAGCTGGTTTATAATCTTCACAAGAAACTTCAACTACATCATCATCTCCCAACAACAATTATCAATCACCACAGCTCAGATCAACAACAACTCCATTCTTATAACTCAACCACATATCTATTAATCAACAGAACCCAATTCCATCTCCATTATCTGCAAATCAACCTAAAAACCCTAACTAGGATGAACCCTAATTTCCAATTCAACTTCCTACAAAAACTGCAATTAAACCTAATACATGCGACTATTCATCAATAAATAACTAACCCACTCTATATCGATCAACAAAGAATCAATTTCATAAACAGTTTTCAATTAATAGTGAAACCCTAAATTACCTGATTTCGATTCTAAACCAGAACAGCTTCAAAACTTCAATCAAACACCAACACATTCGATCTTCATCCAACAGAAACTCAAAACCCCTCTTAATCTCTCTTCCAACTCAAGAACATAATCCTAATTGATTCAAAAGCATCACTCCTTCTTCTCCCGATCTCAAAAAACATCAGCAACACCACCAGTAATCAATTCCTAAGGTTTAACCTAAGTTTTTCTTCGATTCGACCTCAGAATCATCTCACAAAATCGCCAGAGGCGATGAACAGAGCAGAAGAAGAAGAAAAAAAAAACGGAAGAAGAAAATAAGAGAATAATGAATTCTCTTCGATCTGGTTTTGGATAAAACCAAATAGAATTTATCAAGGCGCCCACGAAAAGGATAAGGGCAACCCAGATCGGTTTTTGCACAAGACTAATTTTCCCTTCACACAAATCTGATGTTTTCTTCTTCGTCCGGTAACCGAATGACACGTACGAGTAATCTAAATCGCATAACTTTTCGAGACCTATCTAGTGATACTAGTTTCGTATTTAAATCGTGGTTAGATTAATTTCTATTAATTTAAATATATTATCTAATCGAATCATTAACAGCTTAATCGTCTCTTGACTGGTCTAATAGCGTTGACGAGATTGAGGATTGTTACAGAGTTGGTGTATCTCGGATTCATTGTTGGTGGTGGACAACGGAAGATTGATCCAAGGAAGGTTGAGGTGATCTCTAAGTGGCCTAGACCTAGTACTGTAACTGAAATCAGGAGTTTCTTAGGGGCTTGCACCTACTTGCGTAAGTTTATCCGGCATTTTTCGAATATTGCAGGACCATTACATGGTTTGACGGGAGCTAAGCCAAAATTTGAGTGGTAGCAAACCCATGAAGACGCTTTTCAGTTACTAAAAAGAAATATTTCATAAGCACCAGTGTTGGCATCGCCTAACCTATAGCGCACTTTTGAAGTTGAGACCGACGCTTCTAACTTTGCATTGGGAGGAGTGTTGTTACAGGATGGTAAACCAGTGGAGTACCATTCAGAATTGTTCTCAAGTGCTATTAAGAACTACGCACCTTATGACAAAGAATTTTATGCTTTATATCAATGTATCAAGCATTGGCGAGTGTATCTCTTAGGTAAAGAAGTAGTGGTACATTCAGATCACAAACCATTGGAGTATATACACTCTCAAACGAAACTACAACAAGCCCGGAACATGAAGTGGGTGTCTTACTTGATGACTTTCAATATTCTCATTAGGTACAAGAAGGGAGTAACAAACAAGTTGGCAGATATGTTATCTCGGCCTCCAGTTCGAGCATTAATGGTGGCCATGAGAATTCAACCAATTGTCCCTCAAGAGTATGCGAAATCATACGCATCCAACAAAGACTTCAGGAAGGTGTTAGAAGGTATAAATAGTGGTTTGAAAAGCGAGTATGAACTCCGAGATGGATTGTTATACAAAGGTCAGTTACTTTGCATACCAGAAGATGGAGATCGTTTACAGTGGTTGAGAGAGTCACACACTTCCCGAGTTGTTGGACACTTTGGGATGAATAAAACTCTACTTAACCTCCGGCGTTATGTCTTTTAGCCGAAGATGCAAGATGATGTGGCTAAGTTAGTTAGAGGGTGTAAGTTGTGCAGCACATCTAAACCTTCCAACATAAAACGTGGGTTATATCTACCAGTACCAGTACCATCAAGGCCTTGGGAGAGTATTTATATGGATTTTCTTGGTGGGTTACCGAAGACCAAGTCTGGTCATAATTATTTATTCGTTGTGGTCGACCGATTCAGCAAGATGATTGAATTAATTCCTTGTACAAAGACGGTAACGGGAGCCGGTGCAGCAAAGCTCTTCTTTGAACACGTGTGGAAGCATTTTGGTTTACCTACTTCAAGTATTTCTGATAGGGATAGTCGATTCCTTAGTCACTTTTGGGATTCTTTATGGAAGATAATGGACACTAGGTTGAAAAAGAGTACAACTTTTTATCCACAAACAGACGGACAAACAGAAGTGGTCAATAGGACTATGGTTCACATGTTAAGGGGATATAATTCTAAGCATCCTAAAACTTGGGATGAGAGTTTACCATATCTACAATTTGCTTTCAATAGAGTAGTTCACAGTTCTTCGGGAAAATCTCCTTTCGAGACATGCTATGGTTGCTTACCACCTAGTCCTTTCGATATAGTATTTTCTAGTGATACCTCAATGGGGGGAAAGGAAGGAAGTGAACGATAAAAGGCACAAAAGTTCTTGGAGAAGATATCTCAGATTCATGCGACTGTTGAAGCACAACTAAAGAAGTCACAAGCCAAATACAAAGCAAAGCATGACAAGCATCTTGTGCCTTGTAATTTCGGTGTTGGTGACTTGGTATGGTAAAAATTAGGCAAGGAATGACTGAAGGGGGAAGGTAAGAAGTTGAAACCATTGAGGTATGGACCATTTCGTATTCTCGATCAGATTGGTGACAATGCCTTTCGTCTGGATCTGCCACCTTATCTAGGAATGTACTCGGTAATAAATGCCGAATACTTGAAGTTGTTTGAACCACCATTACTTGATGATGACGGCGACGACACTATGATCTTACCACGAGTAGAATACTTATGGTTTGATATAGAGGAACCACTCAAGGAAGACTACATATTGGAGCGAAGAGTGAGTAAAACACGACATGGAGAGAAAGAAGCTTTTCTGATTGGATGTAAAAGTCAAGTTCCTAGCAATGCTAAGTGGTTTAACAAGGAAAAAGGGACTCTTGAGTTCCCTAACCTTCATTTTTAACTTTCACAGGAGTTCAAGTTCTTAAAAGGGGGACCCATCATACAGGTGTATCCGTACTCCTTTAGAGCAACTGCAATCATGCGACTAAACCCAAAGACCAAAAACTAAAAAAAAAACAAAAAGTTTGGTTTACTCCGTGCTGCGACGCTACGGGCAGCGACTAAAAACTAAATTTTTTTTATGAGGCGCAACACTATGGCTACGCCCCATCAGGCGCAAGGGTTGAACTACGCCCCATTTCATTTATTTTTTTTTTAATTGGGGCGTAACTCAAAGTTACGCCCCACCATCAAGCGGTACATTTTTTACGCACCCCGTCATCAGGCGCAACTTCGAACTACGCCCCACCCGGGCGTAACCTTCATTCTTCGCCTGATCAAAGACTAAACCAAAGACTAAATTTACTCTGGTTTTTAGTTTTAGTCTGAGATTTGGTCTTTACTTCGCCCCGTAGCGATTGGTTTTGCGACTAAATTTTTAGTTTTACTCCAATGCTGTGGTTGCTCTTAGGGAACTTAGTTAACCTCAAGCTAAGTTGAGGGAAAAAACCTATTCTAGGCATGAATCCTTGTTTAGGCAGAATTCCTAGTTAGGGAAGAGTTTTGTTTTAGGCAATACTCTTAGTTTAGGAAATATATTCCTAATAGAAGTCCTTGGTCGGCCGAGTACGATGAAGGCTATAAATAGAGGGCTTTGGCTAATAGCTAAGGATATATATTCTAGGCACAGAAACCTAGCAAACAGTTTAAGGTTAATCCACTGTTTAGAGATATTGTGAGCGTAACAAAGAGAGAATTGTAATCGTTTTCTTGTTCATAATCTAGAGAAGATATTTTCTTCGAATTACTACTTGTAATCTGTGTTTAAGTTTCTTGTCTATTATTATTCTGAATTCCGCCTTTATAGTAATAGTTACCAAGGTATAGAGATAAACATGTATCAAACTTAACTGGGAGAAACATTTTCAAAATGATATTAGTGTGCCTTCTTTTCTCAGAATATTATAGATAACTAGTTTTCTAATATGGCAAAGAAAATATATTTGTATAAGATAATATTTTTACTAGTAGGACTTTTCATATATTAGTTGGAAATATATTCTATATTTATTACAACACTGTGTGCTAATAATATCCATAAAATATCAAGAGAATAAGGATTCCGAAAATATTATTCATTGAATATCTTTTGAGAATTTTTTAAATTTGATTTTTTTGTTTTGGAAATAAGCCTTGCTCATAACACTATAAATGGTGGAGCTTGTATGCTTACAAACTCATCCTTGTACACAACTTTATTTATGTGGTTAATATAGCCTCTTGATGAGTAAATTTGATTTGGTTCTGAATGAAAGTATTGTTTTATTTTAAATCTTCTTTTGGTACCAAGAAACACTAAAAGTACCATTGCTGGGAAACTAGATTATTCTTTAGTTTCATTGATTATTACTTGTTGTTGAACTAATAACATAAGTTATTGTTTATTCTACGATGCTTGTCTTCTGATATAAAGTCACTCAAAACTTTGGAATTAACTATTGCAGGTCTAAGTGATTCTGGATCCAAGGGATAAAACTATTGATTTTCCAATTTAAATTAAAAGATTCAATTTTGTGAGACATATCATTAACGAGATCAAGTGCAGGTCGTTACTTTTAAGATTAAGAAGATTGAAGGTTTTGAAGACTTGAAGTTCTTTCATGTTTCTGATGTTAGAGTTGTTATCTGCTTTACTTGATAAACTAAAACTTGTGGAGATCAGCAAGTTTTTTGTGATTTATCATAAACCTAACTTGTGCAATCGAGATTGATCATTTCGATAATCATTATTGTTATAGCACTGCTCGGTCGAACGCGCAAGCGTTGCTATCTCAAGCTTGTTTGTCAAGTTTAGTTGCCAGAACTATAAGTCTTGATTTCTAGTCTACTTATAGCTAAGTCTCGGATTAGGGTAGAAATTGTAGTTACACATTAGACTTCACGGCGTTCATCGATTGAAGATGGAGAACTACTAAGGGGATTTTGTGGAACTTCATCACCAAAAGGTATGTGGAGACTTGAACTCATCCATCACTCAAAAGTCTATCTACTCTATCTCCTATTTGAGGCAAAAGTCGTATACCTATATATACTTCGATTATACACATTTGATATTTCGAGCTGAGTTTAACTCGCTTACATAGGAAAGCTTTCGCCTTAACCAAGTTCATCTTATATTCTTGACGAAAGTCAAAAGATGATCATTTGAAAATCGCCTGGTAACATCTTACATGATTTGTGTGAGACAGTCATTTCATGTAGACTTGGAATATTTCGTATTGATCATTTGATCACTTGAAAATTGCTTTGAAGCTAATAGTTTGTGTGAGACTGTTATTCCCGTCTTCCGAGAATGTTTCAATGATTGAATGGGAGTTTAGAACAAATAACCATGATTGGATATATCACAATATGCGTACTTGTATACTAACTATTGCAAGTTATTCCAAGTCCGGGAACCATGGTATGCATACACGTATGCGTACTGATTGGTTTAGTAGAGGTCCGGGAACTAAGTACGCATATCTGTACGCATACTGGCGTGAGTTTCAAGTTCCGGGACTTTACTGAGTTTGGTGGTATGCGTACACGTTCGCATACTGGCGAACCCAAACTTAGTACGTCCACTTAGGTTTGCGTACCCGTTTGCATACTTGAGTAGGTTATGTTCTAAAATCAGTTTGTTCATGAACGAATACATTTATATATTAAGGAATGCAATCTTTTACAAACCATGGATATAATGATCATGAATTGATTCAAGTGAATCAAAATCGATTTTGCTTCAATTGTGTCTTGTACAATTCTATGAGAATATAAACAATTAAACAACTCTAGAACTAGTTTCATTTGAGTCATTTGAATTAGTTATGGTTAAGATGAATATGGTTGATATGAAAGTGTTCATATGGCAACAAAGAGTTTGGCTGCAACACTTGATGAAACATCTAATCATTATGATTCCGAAGAGGATAAAGGGTCAAGTGCAACACTCTTGGGTGAAATTATCAATTTTGAGGATTCTAGTAATACACATGTCAACCTTGATAATTTAGTTGATGATTCTTCATCAAAATCATTGGAGGATGTAATGTATTTTTCTTATATTAATGAAAATTTTGTTTATGTTTCAAGTACCCTTTGTTTAATTGCGAATGTCGTTCCTGAATCTATCTCCAAGCTAACATGTCCTTATTGTACCATTGAGGGTCACAGTCTCTCACAATTACAAACATAAACTAAGGTATGTCAATAAACGGCAACGGAGGGCTACTCATTTGGAAAATGTGCTTAAACTTTTCCAAAAGTCCAATCCTAAGGTACGCAAAGTTAACTCTTCTACTCCAAAAGATTAACTGATTCACCGGTTAAGGAAAACTCTCAAACGAAGAGAAAAGTCTGGGCTAAACATTCCGTAAAGAAGGATTTTACAAATTCCGTGCAAGAATCTAGTGGTGAGCACCCTAATGCTCACCTCAACAAAAATTAATTGTGTTGAAATGTGCATCTTGTCTCATGTGCCCTTAAAAGAGACAAGAACTGCGCACATTAAGGCTTTGGATCAATTTTGAATATTATTACTTGGATGTCCATCGTTTATTTGTTCACCTTAATTTATGTCTCAAGTAATGGTATTGTAAATTTTGATCTATGTGGAAACTTAAGTAAGGATAAAAGTGACATTTCATTTTTCGTAGGATTTATGTATCTTTTCTAGTACGAGAACTTTTAATGTTCTGAAACCTGCATGGTAAATATCTTCCACTTTAAGACTCATATCTCGTTCACAAGAAGATTTGCTTGTTGAGCAATATATTTTTGTATTCACAAATCCATTTTATTCTTACGAATTACGGAGACTCCAAGCACAACAACTTCTCGTGAAATCTATGCTCCAATGGTTGTTGAAACTCATCCAACTAGAAAGGATCAAGAGATGTCTTATCCTTTTGACTCATCTCTTAAGAGGAAAAGGAAGAATATGAAGAAACCTAGAGTAGATCGCTCCAATCAGAAAAGGTTTGAAACTCTTCTTGAAGAGCTTAAGAAAACCAAGTAGGAGGTGCAGGGGCTGAAGATGATTCTACAAAAATTTCTTAAACTACAAGAAGCACTTGTAAAACAACGACCTAACAGGTTTGCAGGAACTAAATCTTTCATTCATGGACAAAATGTTCATATGCCCGTTGTTGATAAGGAGTTCGGAGATGATAAAGAAATTTTTAAGGATTTTAAATACTAGGAAACTTCTTGTGAGAATTTATTCTTGATTTTGAGAAGGATAACTAGGGTTTGGTATAGCAAATATTGTGATTACATAAGTTGTGACTACTCGTTTTCCCGTAGTCTACGTAATGTGTACAGCTCAGTGAATCAGATACTAAGTAGTATTGATACCTCTATTGAACTGATAATGCTAAGTAGTAAATGTTACTCTAGATCACAATAATGACGAAGAACACAAATATAATGTAAATGCAACTAAGTTATCATGAGACACAAGAGATTACGTGGTTCTACTTTTGTCTACGTCCACGGGGGTAATGAGTGATTATTTTGTATTAAGTTGTGGTGGTTACCAAGATCTTAAATGCTTTCCAAAGTAATAGACATAACTCAAGTTGAAGTCATTACTTAAGTTCTAAACATTAAAGAGGTATAAGCTTAAGACTAGATCTTCTCTCCTAGATATTGAATGCCCTTAGTTTGTTGGTGAGGCTTGGTATTTATAGCCCCTTCTGCTCTAGGTACATCTTTGCTGCCTCTGGGTCCATCGTTTGCTGATATACCTTTCGTACAAATGGTACCTTCGTTCGCCGCGTGCTTTGTCCAGTCGAACCCTGCCACCTCAGCCGACCCACGTTCCTTCGGGAACTTCCCAACCTTAGTATAAGTTGTACCTTCGTTCACTGCCAGCCTCTGCCAATCGGGTTCCGCCACATAGTCTCTCTCCACGTGCCTTGATTATGCGTGTAGATAAGATATATGTGCATTTAATGCTGATTAGATATGTCATCTACCTTTGTCCCTTCGCCAGCTGCCTCCCTATAGACTAGGATTTTATTCTTCTCATCTCGGCCTCCTTTCTTGGGACGAGATAAAGTAGATCTACGAAGGTATCCTCTGCTACTTTGGTTTCTATGCATAGCGAGGGCTACACAGTTATCTTTTATGCGGCCACTAAGATCGTGACGTCACAGTTTGCCCCTTTTCTTTCATATTCTACCGTTTGGTAGGATTGGAAGAAAACTTCCGTTACGCCGCCATTTTTTGCATGTACGGATTGGGTGGTCCCTATATGTCCTTTCATGCAATAACTTCCCCTTGAATTTCGGGACATCCAAATTTTTGGATTCTCCAGCCGCCTATAAGAAGAGAACAAAGAAGGAATTTTCATTAACTCATTTTCTTTTTCCTCGAACTGTCGCTCTCCATCTCTTTCATAGAGATTTTTCTTTTCTCCGTTAATTTGCTCCATCTCCCTTCCGATTCTTCAAGGCTCTGGTTCAACGTCTGATTGTACAAGTAGGTACTTGCTCTTTACTATTGCTTTTATATTTCTCCATGCTCGATTCTATCCTTTCTTTTTTGACTAGGAGATTGTTGATGTCGCTGTTGTACGTACTTGCATGTGAGAATCCTAGTTCTCTTTTACTCGTTCAAGTTGTATGATAACTTGGGTTTGATCCCATTTTGTGTTTTGATGATGACTCTGCCGGGATTGTTCCTTGTTTGTATCATTGCTCATGGTGATGCATGATCTTTTATTTTTCCTCGTGTGACGAGTTTGATCCGTCCCTTTTGGTTGGTTTAATGAAAACCCATGCCCAAAGTATGCTGGTTTTTGCCCCTATTTTGCTTTTTGTCGACCGCAATTCTCATCTTCCATTGTTGATGAGATGTTTTTCCTGTTGATGTTAGGGATAATGAGACTTCCGAAGAAGCCTACGCGTAAGGGGCAAAGATCATCTTCGTCTGCTGATCCCCCTCCGCGGATGGATCATCCTGATGCTACGCCATCTCCACCCCCTGAGGATACTGAGGCACCTACGGGTACTGAAATGGCTATGGTGTCTGAGACAGCTGCGACCGCAGAGGTAGAAGAAGTTGCTGTTGAGGATCTTCCACCTCCTCCTCCTCCTCATTATGAACTACAAAGGCTAACACTTCATGACAAAGATAGCTACTCTCATCTGTCCTTGGCTGAGATCACCAAGTTTTTTCGCCTCCACAAGTTTGAAATTTCCTTTGTCAATGGCCCTGATGTTCTCACCTAGTCTCTTATCCGAGATTTTCCTCATGATGAGAATAATCTTTTGATTAGTGTTGGCCAATTGGCCGCAGGTATGCTCCTCCCTTTGTTCAGTAGAAATGATCCTTTCTACTATGACGTCTTGTCTTCCAGGGATGACCCAGCGAACAAGACTCAGGTCCGAGGAGTTATGCAATATATTGGCAACTTTTGGCGTGCCCTTCGTGAGTTCTGGTATCGTTGCAAGGGTAAGACTACTCTGGAGTCTTATGACCCCTTTGCTGAGGTAAGATCTAAGCAGGAGGATTATACCCCTGCCAACTTTAATGCTACATATGCAAATGCTATTTAGAAAACTAATCTTCTTCCTTGGAGTGTTGGTCCACGTCGTATTCATGTTACTACTCGGAAGATTAGGGAAGGTAATAGCCTTCGTCTACTGGAGGAGATTGACAAGACTGGGTTGACTGTCATCCCTTACTCTGCTAAGCTTTTCTTGCCGAAGGCTGATCGCATTCATCTTGATCATGACGACCGCTGGGCGCGTACTCCCCTTCGTGTAAACCGACTGGCATACAACCACGCTTTAATTATGAACCATCCCACATTTGTTCAAGGACACATCATGTTAGGAAATTATGCATCAAGTACAATGAGTTTCTCCATAGGTGCAGAAGGGGTAGGTCCGCTGCACAAGAAGCTTATAAAGCCAGGAGAGGAGAAAAAATTTATCATATCGAAGCGGCACTGATCGTCGAATCTCACACCAAGAAAAATAATAACATGTAATGTATTTAGTACTATCATGCACCATGTTAAGGAATGAGGGCAGAGTGATACACGCTTTTAATCGAATGATCTGTTGTAATTTCTTTTTTACGTTATTAATGATCACTAGATGAAGTTATTTATTTGAATATGAAAATCGTTTCGTTAGAAAACACTCAAACCTTTTATTAATTCAAACAACAATTCAAATTAATTTAGACAACACTTTTAAAATTTAGTTAATAACAATACTAACTAGAAATTTAGGACAACACTTTTAATTTAAACCTAGATCAGAAATTAAAAAACTAAACTCAATAAAAGATAAAACAACTAGAGATTAAAAATAAAATTACAAATCAGAAAGACTATCAACTGGTAAGAAATTGGATGGAAGCCTAGCAACAAGCTGAGCTCCAACACCTTTTTGAATAACCACACCTAACCTATGAAAAAGAAACTCTCCAACCCGAACATTAGCATCATGGCTAGCCATATAATTGCGCAGACGCTTCAGAAAATCTACGATACCGTCACCTAGCTCCCCTAAGGTAGTGAAGGCCAAAGTTTCAAAACCAAAGCCATGCGACGTGCATTTCTCCAAATATTTAGTATTCTTGCGAGAAACAGCATTTTTAATGGCAAGACCTGGGGAAAAGGTACGAACTCCTCCCCAGGTAAAAGGCGAAACACCAGTCACGTCCAAACACACATCTCGCCCATTATCCCAATTATGCACAAGTAAGTCAGCCGGTCTCAGAGCAGTGCCATTATTAGCGAGAAGCCCCAAGTCAACCTCCTTCCTAGCAGGTACGCCTGCACGGTAGCACATGTCTGCAAGAGTGTCACGCACCAAATCATGTCTAAATTTAAGCCCAACCTCATTCGCACAATGTAAGGCATGATCACCAAAAATATCCATATCTCTCTTGCAAAAGGGACAAGAACCATCCTCCTCAAAAAGAGGGATCCTAATCTGCATCTTAGGAGAATTGCACCAAATTGCCTAGCTCCAATATGTTGATTAAGACCCACAATTGGAATCGCTATTAGAAAATCCCATGCATGTTTGGACTGGTTGCAATGCCATAAAATAGAGTCACGCTCCGTCATAACATAAGTAGTGTGTATGTTTTTCTTAACTGCATCAAAGTAAATATTTGCCAGGGAGTTCATGGAATGGGTGGCAAAATTACTAGAGCAGATTGGAGAAACGTCGACACATACCGAATTGATGGAGTCCAAAGCACGTAGGAGAGGGACCACTACCACTGATACCGGTATCTCTCAAAATCTTGGTTTGCAACTCAAGGGTCTGTAAACAAGATGCAAGAAAACAATAATTTTTAGTATCCTGCATAGTGTACACACCCATACCTCCATGTTTGAAAGGCAAAGTAGAAAGCCTTTCTTTGAAGGGGCCCGTAACAGGACCGTCTCCGGTAATGATGTGCCTAAGGAATTGAAACAGCGAGCATCAAATAAGTCTTGAGCGTCTTGTAAAAATTCAGGTCTCGTTGTTCTCAAGGCGAAATAAAGTCTCGAAACAGAGTGCGATTCCAAACAAAAAGCAATTCACCTTGCGGGTCTTCTAACTTCTCTACAACATCAATAAGATCCATAGTCTTGCGCACTTTACTAACAACCAAATCCTTATTGAATTGAGCATCAAGGCTTACCGCCCTCCCAAAAGCTTCACACCCTTAGTTGGCCTACTTATATTTGGAGGAAAACGCCCGGAATTAAAGCTCGTGGAGTGCGGAGAGGGCCAAAACAGTTCGGTCTTGGCTATATTCAGATGTAAACCCTTTTCAACCCCAAACTCTTGAATAATCTTCAAAGCCTTTGCAACCATAAGAGTATCTCCAATCAAGGTACCATCATCTAAGTACCAGGCTTGTAGTTCAAGCTCACATTGCGCAGCAATTTTTTTAACCAGGGGTTGAAGAGTAAGAGCAAACAACAAAGGGCCCAAAGGATCACCTTGTTGAACACCCTGGGAGGAGGCGAGAACATGATCCATGTAATATAAACGAGCAGGAGAAGCGTAACAAAATTCAACCCACCGAGAGATCGATGATTATATTCATCTTGAAGAGGACCTTATTCGACTTTGTATTTATTATGCCCTAGGGTATCCTGAGGGTGCCCCTTAACCATTATTTGATAGACACATTTTTGTGTCTAATTTAATCTCAATTGTATATTTTGTTAGTGCGCGATTTTGTATTTATTATGGCTTTTTGTGTCTTTGTAGGTGTTTTTGGAGAAATAAACATGTGCGGAAAAATTGGCTCGAAAAGTGGTATTTGCGCTCGTGGGAGAAAATTGCTATTCGGACCCTCACTATGGATAAGGGGTACCCAAATTACTAAGGGGCACCCTCAGGATACCCAGGGCATTTGCGATTCGCACCCCTACTCTGGATAGGGGCGTCTCATCCTCTTCATTTGAAATTTGATTTTGGCGGGAAAAGATTTTGTTAAATGCATGATTATTGGATCGAGTCTCGGTGAGATTTTAACGGGATTCTCTTAATGGATTGGACTGTATTGGCCTGTTAGAACTAAACAGGCTTGGTAATGGGCTCGGATAAGAGAAAACAAAAGAGCGAGATGCCATGATCTTCTCGGCTCATGTAAAATAAAATTGCGAACCTCCCTGGATTGAAATTGTTAGAGTTTTGGGCAGATTCGATTCTTTGCTTTTGATTGGTAACGACGTGTCAAGACTAAACGAGAGATGGTAATAGCTTCGGGTTCGATTAAAAGGAAGTATTTTCGAGTTTTTATTAAACAGGGAAGGGATATTCCGTGAACTGTTGGATATATATATATGGCGAATGTACGGAAACAAAATAAAGGCAGGATTGTTCTTTGAGATATGATTCATTAAAACAGATATGTTTGAGTTGAAAAAAAGGGAATAAAAGACGTGTGTAGAGAAGATTATGGAAAAAAAGTCGTGACTTGGCCGTGGGGAGAAGAAGAAAATATCGGAGATATTCTTAGGGTTTAAATTGACCTGTGCATATAAAAGGAGTTGTGGGAGGTCACAAGAGAGGTAGTCGAGACGTTGGGGACCTAAGGGAGGTTTCAGAGGAAGAACCAGAGGTTGCAGAGAATTTTCTCTGCTGGTGCTGCCGGAGAAGAAGAAGGACCGAAGAACACGAAGAACGGACGAACTAGAACAGTCATGAGAAAACTATCATTGTTAAGCAATGAGAACACTTGTATCGTTATAGGCAGACTTATTCCTCTGTGATCTGTTTGTAACGCCTTTTCAGCGTTGCAAACTGTCCGAGTCATTAGTTTTCTCTTGTTTTTCACCTATTTGAGCTATGAACTATTATTTTGAGCACGTGAATAATATGAGGAGCTAAACCCCAACACTGGGACGATGGAGGAAACCATTTTTCATGCGTGTGGTAATTCTATTAATTCTTTTATGACTTATTGCATTGATTTTTAATCGTATCTTATGATTTTTATTGAATGATTGTGATTTCAATTGATGGGTCATGCTTTCTTAAGTGTTTTGATGTCTCATGCTTTAGATATACAGTCATTACTTTCAAAATCTACTTTCGGCAATGAATTAGAGTCAACAAATTTGAGCTATAAATGTCTAAAATTATTAGTTAAACCACATGAATGTAAGAATTGGTGGAATCCTGAGTCTCAGTAATCTCTCGATATCGTGACAAACTTGTGTATATATTTTCTTTGTATTTAGTGTTTTTCTTAAATCGAGTCTTTACAAGTCTGAGTGAACGACAACCTTCTTACCACTTTCTACAACAATATAAAAATCACATCAATTTTTGGCGCCGCTGCCGGGGAACGAACCCGGATCACCTGCGTGACAAGCAAGATTCAGAACATGATCACCCTCGTCATCTTCTGAATCTCCAACGCTGATTATATTCATCCTCTTCAAGATCTCCTTTTGATTGCGTCGATAATATTTTTTTTCGTTGGGAGCGAATCGAGTAAGGTCCATAGACATCATTGCATTGTCTTGATCTAAATGCATTTGATTATTCTGTTGATGAAGCTTTTGCAAATTGAGTTGTTCTTCCATTTGATAACTCGGTTGTTGAGTATACTCCCAAATTGTTTGGTATTGGGATTCTTGTTCCATTTTCATTTTTTCCTTCCTTGATCGCGTTTCCTTAAGATACTTCAAAATACTAGCACTTTGTTGATAGATCTTATCTTCTTCCATCTTAACCGAAGATGTTCCCTCATCACCTTCTCTAAATATACCTTGCTCACGATCCTTCTTCTGTCTTGCTAGCATTTTGGCTTTTTTGGCTCCAATAGGACGTGCATTCTCCTTGTATTTCCAACGAGTCTCTCCATTAGGAAGAACTTCAGTACCATCTTCGTGTGATACAAAGTTGCGATTATTATTAAACAACTCACTGTTTTGGCTAACAGTGAGTTCATAGTTATATCCAGGGACCTTTTCTCTAAGAAATTCATAACATGCATCATACTTGAATGGTTGTCCTGTTTGTTCCTGAAATTGCTTCCAACTATCTTTTGTCTGAAAATTTATGTAACAAACATTAATTTTATTGCTATTATCACCAACTATATGGAAAAACTTAACAAATTAATAGAACTTACCAAATCTTCGTGGCTCGCACCGCTTTTGGTTTGCCGATATATAGTGTTAAGAATGGACACGAATTCTTTGACATCTTTTTTTATATTCTTCATCTTGGTTTTCAAGGATGACCAATCTCTTTCATATGGATTGCTGTTGCGTTGGACGAAAATTTGGTGAATACGTATCCAAAACATAGCGGTTTTTTTGTCCCGAACCCACAATTTTATCCATACTCACATAAATAAATGCAGTAGTAAGGTCAATCTCTTCCAGTTGAACAAAATTAAGAACCATTTTGAATGAAACTAAAATATAGAAACTTGAGTAGTACAAGATAGATATAAAAATCAAAGAGGTATAATAAGAAAAAGAGAAATAAGAAATCAATTGATGTAGGTGTTGATGGTGGTTTTTAGACAAGGGGTAAAATCGTAAAACCCCATGACCTAGTGTTACCCACAACACATTAACTAAGAGCATTTAACTCAGGTGTAAATAATTAATAGGGGTATTTTTTCAAAATACCGGATTAGGGTTTTCAACACAGAACCCTAATTCCAAAACCAAGCCGCACACTGCGCACCATGGCAACAATGCCAAACCAAGCCGCATACTGCGCACCATGGCGACAATGCCAAACCAAGCCGCACTCTGCGCACCATGGCGACAATGCCAAACCAAGCCGCACTCTGCACATAATGGCAACCATGCCAAACCAAGCCGCACTCTGCGCACCATGGCAGCAATGCCAAACCAAGCCGCACTCTGCGCATCATTGGCAACAATGCCAAACCAAGCCGAACTCTGCGCACCATGGCAACCATGCCAAACCAAGCCGCACTCTGCGCATCATTGACAACAATGTCAAACCAAGCCGCACTCTGCGCACCATGGCAACCATGCCAAACCAAGCCGCACTCTGCGCATTATTGACAACAATGCCAAACCAAGCCGCACTCTCTGCGCACCATGGCAACCATGCCAAGCGAAGCCGCTCTGCGCACCATGGCGACAATGCCAAACCAAGCCGCATCTCGCACACCATGGCAACAATGCCAAATCTCAAGCCGCTATGCCTTTGGCACACGCCAAATATAGCGCCCTAGGCTTGCAAGACTTGCAACTAGGTCAACATGGCCGCACATGCCATTGGCACATGCCAATACGTGCCGCAAGCCATATTCCAAGTCGCAATGCCATTGGCACACGCCAAATATAGCGCCCTAGGCTTGCAAGACTTGCAACTAGGTCAACATGGCCGCACATGCCAATACGTGCCGCAAGCCATATTCCAAGTCGCTATGCCATTGGCACACGCCAAATATAGCGCCCTAGGCTTGCAAGACTTGCAACTAGGTCAACATGGCCGCACATGCCATTGGCACATGCCAATACGTGCCGCAAGCCATATTCCAAGTCGTTATGCCATTGGCACATGCCAAATATAGCGCCCTAGGCTTGCAAGACTTGCAACTAGGTCAACATGGTCGCACATGCCATTGGCACATGCCAATACGTGCCGCAAGCCATATTCCAAGTCGCTATGCCATTGGCACACGCCAAATATAGCGCCCTAGGCTTGCAAGACTCGCAACTAGGTCAACATGGCCGAACATGCCATTGGCACATGCCAATACGTGCCGCAAGCCATATTCCAAGTCGCTATGCCATTGGCACACGCCAAATATAGCGCCCTAGGCTTGCAAGACTTGCAACTAGGTCAACATGGCCGCACATGCCATTGGCACATGCCAATACGTGCATGTAAAGCCATATTCCAAGTCGCTATGCCATTGGCACACGCCAAATATAGCGCCCTAGGCTTGCAAGACTTGCAACTAGGTCAACATGGCCGCACGTGCCATTGGCACATGCCAATATGTGCCGCAAGCCATATTCCAAGTCGCTATGCCATTGGCACACGCCAAATATAGCGCCCTAGGCTTGCAAGACTTGCAACTAGGTCAACATGGCCGCACATGCCATTGGCACATGACAATACGTGCCGCAAGCCATATTCCAAGTCGCTATGCCATTGGCACACGCCAAATATAGCGCCCTAGGCTTGCAAGACTTGCAACTAGGTCAACATTGCCGCACATGCCATTGACACATGCCAATATGTGCCGCAAGCCATATTCCAAGTCGCTATGCCATTGGCACACGCCAAATATAGCGCCTAGGCTTGCAAGACTTGCAACTAGGTCAACATGGCCGCACATGCCATTGGCACATGCCAATACGTGCCGCAAGCCATATTCCAAGTCGCTATGCCATTGGCACACGCCAAATATAGCACCCTAGGCTTGCAAAACTTGCAACTAGGTCAACATGGCCGCACATGCCATTGTCACATGCCAAACACACACGCTGGTAGCCTAACTTGCAAACCGTGCAACCTACCACCAAGACATTCCGCACATGCCATTGGCACATGCCAAACACACACGTTGGTAGCCTAACTTGCAAACCATGCAACCTACCACCAAGGCATTCCGCACATGCCATTGGCACATGCCAAACACACTTTATTTGGTAGCCTAACTTGCAAAACCGTGCAACCTACCACCAAGGCATTCCGCACATGCCATTGGCACATGCCAAACACACACATTTGGTATCCTAACTTGCAAAACAATGCAACCTACCACCAAGGCATTCCGCACATGCCATTGGCACATGCCACACGCGCCATTAGCAGCACCACTTGCACTCAAGGCGCAACCAACAAGATATCAACACAAAGGCGGGGATGCTTCTTTAGGGTTTTGGTTTGGCGGTCTGACATGCAACGTACACTACGCTCACAATTAAGAAAGCGTGAATAGGAATAAAGCGGTCAAATAAAAGAGGAAATAATGGTGAAAAACGTTTTCACCCATTAAACCATGCGGTTACCACCTCCTCCCATTTATCACCCTTTACTCTCTTCCTTCATGAGGCCAGAGTACGTTTCAATCTCGACTTTTATAAATAGGTCTTACCTATTTCCACCCGGACACAAGTCTCGGTCGGGAGAAATATACTACACTTACACTCTCGGAAGGCAACTTTGCAAGCTCTCCAAAAAGCTTTCATCTCTTGCAAGCTTCCTAAGCTTTCACTTTACGATACAAGTCGAGATCTACTCTCCTCAACACCTTTCTTTGCTTCCCTCCCCAAATCAACCCTTCTCCTCCACTTTGTGACCGAAGCAAGTCTGGAACGGCCATTTCTTGGTTTAGGTAGGACTTATGCAATTGATCTCTCGAATCTATAAAGTTCTCACGTGCAGCACATTTGTTTAGGGTTTGAATCGGTTCTCACTCACCTACCGAATTTACCGAAATCGGCAGAAACGATTTTTACCCATAAACAATTAGCGACCACAGCGGGAGGATTGATCTATCGGCTACAATGTCAGACTGTCGATCTCGTTCTTCGACCCAGATGTCAAGATGGTAGGGGAAGGCGACTCAATCCGACTCAACTGCCAGACGACCCGGTTACCGGTTGTAAACCGCACTGAAAACTAGGGACTCGTTGAAGACGCTACCCGAGCAATTGGGGACTGGCGATGCTACCGGAAAAGCCGCCTTTTACTTTTACTTGAGAGAGGCGTGTTTGCAAGTGAGTAAATTTAGATTGGGCAAGATAAACGATCTGTTTTTAGGTTCTTAATAAAACCGTCATACTCTTGTGCATATTGCTAGCACACACTTTCATAAAAGCAATATTCCTATCCCAAAACATAATCAGAGTCATATTATCAAAACCATTCATCCCAGAAATAATCCAATATCCTCAAAAGCTACCAGCTGTCTACCAGGTCAAACTTTGAACCAGACATCCGGTATGTCTTTCAAAAAAAAAAAAGAGAAAAAGAACCTAAATGAAAGTTTAACAAAGAAACATTCAAGGAAAATCATCCAACAGAGGTCCGCTCTTCTTGGAGAAATTCAACTTTGCATCTTCAAGAGCCGCTCTCTTCAAGTTAACATCTTAGAAAGCTTTTCGAGTTCTACCTCTGTCGTGCCATCTCCTCGGCGGAAAGGCTTTTATTCTTTGCATCTTTCAACTTCTGGATCTCAGCAAGGCCTTCGATAAACCACGAAGTGTTGAACTCCTTTTCTACGCACACGTCGCAATGGTGCTCCCAGTCAGCAATAACGTCTTCAGAAATGGTGTGACCAGTCACCTCACGCATATCCTCGATGGAAGATAATGCCTCTTCCACACGCTTGCCAGGCACACATGCCGCACGCGCATGCCAGCCGCAGTGCCACACTTTGTGATAACAGTTTGCATCCTTCCAGTGCTAACATCTTGCGCCCTTCCAGCACCATCCTCGCCCTTCGAAACAGCGCCATGGCTCCAGCACTTCGTGATCAAAACTGTGTCATCTCTGCACGATACACTTACGATCACCAGAACCAGAGCCACTTCCGCCACCCCAACGGTTCTTCAAGCATGAAAGCTCCAACCGTCACCAGAGACGCTACTCCACCATCAGGGAAAGATCTTTGGAAGATCAGGAAGAAGCCGACCTCCTTTTAGCATTTGTTGATTTGATGAAAAGACAAAAGATACTTCAGCGGGACGCGCGTTTATAGATGAAGAGGCTCGTGTTGCTCTTGAACGCCCAGTAAAAGGGGATAAGCAATCCAATTTCGTCACACGGGAAGATCAGGAAAGACTTCTCCAGAATCGAAAGCAAGGGAAATCAACAACTCTCCTGAGTTCACGGAGACACTTCTTCCGCACAATGGAAACTTCGACCACAAAGTCGTACAGTCTATGGTGAAACTTGATTATGTGAGATTCAATATTTCTCCAAGGCGAAGCGTCAAGAAATATTTGCACCCCTCAACCGCACTTTGCATCGGAAAGCGGGCGTTTCCGGCCCAGGAAAGCCGTTCCCAAACCCCAACCTCTCCTAGAAAGCACGATCGATAGATGTAATCGGGGACTCCTAACCTCTGTTCTCTTGAGGGATGTCGAGTTCGACGAACGTGACGCGACCTCCGAATTCAAAATGGTAGCCGTTAAGGCTACGAGAGTTGCAAGATGTCATTTCAACGTTCTCTCCAGTATCTCTGTATCAACGTTCTCTCCAGTAGCTACACATCAACATTCTCCCAGCGGCTTCGCTTCAACGTTCGCTTCAACGCCACTCCTTCCCGCAAAGGGTCGTGCCGCCACACTCCTCGTATCAAGGAACATAGTCACAGCCAGCCAATCTTCGTAGTCATGGACACCTTTTAATCCATCTCGCCAAAACTCGTGATCATGGAAAGTTTGCTCTCTTACGCATCCAGCCAATCCTTTTACTTCCACGGAAGCCCATAGAATATCAGTCAACCTACTTTTTTACCACGACAATGTAGTTTCTCCTGTTTACATCTCCTACCAAGAACTGTTGCCCCTCATTCGTTGATACCAGCCAGAGCTTCACCGCAGCAGCAATTACTACAAAGATGGAAACACGTAAACCATACTTGAGGACGGAAGATATACATGGGATCCCTTCACTGTCAAAGCTCCGAAGACACATTCTACCAAAAATCCTTACCCACAACAAGGTCCTCTACTCTTCAAGGGTGCAGCGCAAGAATATCATCACCTCTCTGTCTAGAAGACGCCTTCAACACTTTACGAGGCCGCGGAGGATCCCGAGCCTGCACCATCCAGAGTATGTCATCATGTAATTTCTGAGCATCCCAGTGTCACATCCAAAGCAAGATGCATCAAGACTAGAAGTTTTCTCCCAAATGGGTAGGGCCGTACATAATCACTAAAGCGTATGACAGTATTTACTACAAGATTATCAAAGAAGATGGGGAAAGCTAGAGACAGTCATCAACGGAAAGTGGCTTAAGGCATACTACGCCTAATCACTTCCCTGCAACATGCTACATCAAAAATTCCTACTCTTCAAGTCTCGAGTTAAATCTTCAATCCTCCGAGACTCCAAGGCCAAAGCTTTCTCCTCTTCCAAAGCATGGTTTACGTGGCAGGAATCACACCAGCAAGAATACCAGCTCTGTCGACTTTCACAATATTGAGACGATGCCGCAACCAGCTGATATTAAACTCCAAGGATTCACAAGTGGACACCATGTTCTCCCACCTTTGAATGGATAACTCTGCAGCGGCACGGATGGACGTATTCCCCATCTCAGCAATCATTGGCAAAAGACAGTTCACTACGTAAAACCAAGGCGGACGAACATCACTTGGCTGCGCTCTGGTAGCGATATGGCCGCATGTCTTCCATATCCTCGTATAAAGGACCACGAATTCTTTCCGTACCCAGGAAACCGCTAACATTAGATAATTGGAGGAGAGACACCTCATACGAGTCCCAAACAGCGAACACCGCATAGGGTATTCATGACAAGAGAGCCCTAAATCGGCGTTCTCCAAGTCTCACTGTGATCAACAAGGTTGGATTTGAAGGGAGGGGAACGACTAGGTCATCCTCGTTGATAACAGTAACGCATGCTCCAACGGGATATCTCTGCACAAAAGGAAAATTTTCCATTCATCAAACAAGCGGTAAAGCGTACGTCGGTCCACCAAAGAAGAAGAAAACATACCGGTATGATTTTCTTAACCCGAATAACCTTTGTTGGGATGCTCTGCCGAGTCGGACCTCGCGCCTTCACTCGGAGAACACGGCTGGTTAGAAGATGGTTCATCTCTCGTGCGACATGACAAAGAGAGAAACTCAACAAGAAGAACCCTTTCTCAAACAAGGGAGATGATGCAATTACGACGGGTATGAATACAGAACCTTAAAAAAAGGAAAGGAAGCAATGAGGGACATAACGCTTCCAGATTTTAGCATGGACAATGCCCTGATCGAAGCCGCGCGCGTGAAGGAAGGCAAAACAAGGAAACTTTGCTATCTGTAGAAACACCTACTCCCTCCTTTTTTACACCGGTCTCGCCAGCTAGCGCAATCAGCTTCCCCACCTTGCGCCGGTCCCGCCAGACTAGCACGCTCGGTTCCCAACTCATGCCCAACTTCCCAACGTCGCCCAAGTTGCACCGGTCCCACCAATTGCGCCAACTTCCCAATGACCGCACAAGTCACGCCAGCAAGCATGCACAGCTTCCCTAGCTTGCGCCGATCCCACCAGCTAGCACGCCCAGTTTCCTAACTCGCGTCAACTTCCCAATGACCGCCCAAGTCACGCCAGCAAGCACGCACAGCTTCCCTACCTTGCGCCGGCCCCACCATCTAGCACGCTCAGTTTCTTAACTCGCGTCAACTTCCCAATGACCGCCCAAGTCACGCCTGCAAGCACGCACGGCTTCCTACCTTGCACGGTCCCACCAGCTAGCACGCTCAGTTTCCCAACTCACGCCAACTTCCCAACGTCGCCCAAGCTGCACCGGCCCCACCAATTGCACCGAGCTTCCTAATGGCCGCCCAAGTCACGCTTGCAAGCATGCCTGACTTCCCACACCTTGCGCCGGTCCCACTAGCTAGCACACTCAGTTTCCCAACTCACGCCAACTTCCCAACGTCGCCCAAGCCGCACCGGCCCCACCAATTGTGCCGACCTCCCGATTTGTGCAAAACTCCCGGAGGCAAGGATTCCAAATCCTATTTATAAAAGGTCGGACAAGCTCCTCAATTCTCTTTACGGTTTCTTTGTTGATAGTTTTGTCACCATCTTATGCTTACCTCGCAACAAAGCCCCTGTTAGAGCTAAGCGGGGGACTTAATGTTGATGGTGGTTTTTAGATAAGGGGTAAAATCGTAAAACCCCATGACCTAGTGTTACCCACAACACATTAACTAAGAGCATTTAACTCGGTGTAAATAATTAATAGGGGTATTTTTCAAAATACCAGATTAGGGTTTTCAACATAGAACCCTAATTCCAAAACCAAGCCGCACTCTGCGCACCATGGCAAAGAATGCCAAACCAAGCCGCACTCTGCGCACCATGGCGGCAATGCCAAACCAAGCCGCACTCTGCGCACCATGGCAGCAATATCAAACCAAGCCGCACTCTGCGCACCATGGCAGCAATGCCAAACCAAGCCGCACTCTGCGCATAATGGCAACCATGCCAAACCAAGCCGCACTCTGCGCACCATGGCAGCAATGCCAAACCAAGCCGCACTCTGCGCATCATTGGCAACAATGCCAAACCAACCCGCACTCTGCGCACCATGGCAACCATGCCAAACCAAGCCGCACTCTGCGCATCATTGACAACAATGCCAAACCAAGCGCACTCTGCGCACCATGGCAACCATACCAAACCAAGCCGCACTCTGCGCATCATTGACAACAATGCCAAACCAAGCCGCTCTCTGCGCACCATGGCAACCATGCCAAACCAAGACGCACTCTGCGCACCATGGCAACAATGCCAAACCAAGCCGCATATCACGCACACCATGGCAACAATGCCAAATCTCCAAGCCGCTATGCCTTTGGCACACGCCAAATATAGCGCCCTAGGCTTGCAAGACTTGCAACTAGGTCAACATGGCCGCACATGCCATTGGCACATGCCAATACGTGCCGCAAGCCATATTCCAAGTCGCTATGCCATTGGCACACGCCAAATATAGCGCCCTAGGCTTGCAAGACTTGCAACTAGGTCAACATGGCCGCACATGCCATTGGCACATGCCAATACGTGCCGCAAGCCATATTCAAGTCGCTATGCCATTGGCACACGCCAAATATAGCACCCTAGGCTTGCAAGACTTGCAACTAGGTCAACATGGCCGCACATGCCAATACGTGCCGCAAGCCATATTCCAAGTCGCTATGCCATTGGCACACACCAAATATAGCGCCCTAGGCTTGCAAGACTTGCAACTAGGTCAACATGGCCGCACATGCCATTGGCACATGCCAATACGTGCCGCAAGCCATATTCCAAGTCGCTATGCCATTGGCACACGCCAAATATAGCACCCTAGGCTTGCAAGACTTGCAACTAGGTCAACATGGCCGCACGTGCCATTGGCACATGCCAATACGTGCCGCAAGCCATATTCCAAGTCGCTATGCCATTGGCACACGCCAAATATAGCGCCCTAGGCTTGCAAGACTTGCAACTAGGTCAACATGGCCGCACATGCCATTGGCACACGCCAAATATAGCGCCCTAGGCTTGCAAGACTTGCAACTAGGTCAACATGGCCGCACATGCCATTGACACATGCCAATACGTGCCGCAAGCCATATTCCAAGTCGCTATGCCATTGGCACACGCCAAATATAGCGCCCTAGGCTTGCAAGACTTGCAACTAGGTCAACATGGCCGCACATGCCATTGGCACATGCCAATACGTGCATAAGCCATATCCAAGTCGCTATGCCATTGGCACACGCCAAATATAGCGCCCTAGGCTTGCAAAACTTGCAACTAGGTCAACATGGCCGAACATGCCATTGGCACATGCCAAACACACACGCTGGTAGCCTAACTTGCAAACCGTGCAACCTACCACCAAGGCATTCCGCACATGCCATTGGCACATGCCAAACACACACGCTGGTAGCCTAACTTGCAAACCGTGCAACCTACCACCAAGGCATTCGCACATGCCATTGGCACATGCCAAACACACACGCTGGTAGCCTAACTTGCAAACCGTGCAACCTACCACCAAGGCATTCCGCACATGCCATTGGCACATGCCAAACACACACGCTGGTATCCTAACTTGCAAAACAATGCAACCTACCACCAAGGCATTCGCACATGCCATTGGCACATGCCACACGCGCCATTAGCACCACTTGCACTCAAGGCGCAACCAACGAGATATCAACACAAAGGCGGGGATGCTTCTTTAGGGTTTTGGTTTGGCGGTCCTGACATGTAGCGTACACTACGCTCACAATTAAGAAAGCGTGAATAGGAATAAAGCGGTCAAATAAAAGAGGAAATAATGGTGAAAACGTTTTCACCCATTAAACCATGCGGTTACCACCTCCTCCCATTATTTCACCCTTTACTCTCTTCCTTCATGAGGCCAGTCACGTTTCAATCTCGACTTGTATAAATAGGTCTTACCTATTTCCACAGAGACACAAGTCTCGGTCGGAGAAATATACTACACTTACACTCTCGAGAAAGGCAACTTTGCAAGCTCTCCAAAAAGCTTTCATCTCTTGCAAGCTTCCTAAGCTTTCACTTTACGATACAAGTCGAGATACTACTCTCCTCAACACCTTTCTTTGCTTCCCTCCCCAAATCAACCCTTCTCCTCCACTTTGTGACCGAAGCAAGTCTGGAACGGCCATTTCTTGGTTTAGGCCGGACTTGTGCAATTGATCTCTCGAATCTATAAAGTGCTCACGTGCAACACATTTGTTTAGGGTTTGAATCAGTTTCTCACTCACCTACCGAATTTACCGAAATCGGCAGAAACGATTTTTACCCATAAACAGTAGGAAGAAGAAAATAAGAAATCAATTGATTTGGTGTGGTTTGAGTAGAGAATTAGAGTGGTATTTATAGAGGATTTTGAAAAAATGACCGTTGGGATCCGACGGTGGAGAAGATAAAGCCATTATTAATGATGGATGGTTAGGATCGGGTGTGAGAGAGGTGTAAACGAGAAAAGGTCAAACAAATAATTTTCCGAAACGGTTACTGAGTAGCCGTGTAAAAAGCTACGGCTACTGTATCAACGGTAATACGGCTACTGAGTATCCGTAAAGTGTAAAAAAATACTGCTACTCAGTAGCCGTGTGGTTTACCTTCCCTACGGGCGGGATCACATGTGATCCTCCATGTAGGGAAGAGGGTTAATATCCCTACATGAGTAGAGATTTGGGAGACCATAGCACATGCATATGTGTGTTTTTGAGGGATAAAGAGGGATAGGGAGGGGATGAACCCCTCCATAGTGCTAGCTCTAAGGGATTCAACTAAAACATTTTCCATGAGGCTCGCAAACTAAGCTCTGTGAACAAACACATTTGACTTATTCGGTAGCCCGCTTACAAAAACATGTGGCTCGCAACCGTGGAGTAATCTACTTTTTAGCTCTAAATTTGTTGATTATCACCTTCAACATAGTATCCAGAAAAACAACCCTACGTACCTGGGGTTTATTCCATCGACTATGCTTCAGTATCGAGATCATCATCCTATGTGAATCTATTAATGAAGAAGCTGTGCTCATGGAATACTGTGATATGCTTGGGCATTAGTAGTGGTAGGAATACAAGTATTGGTCATGATTGTAGCGTTTGTATTTGGAACCCATCAACTGATCAACAGATGAGTATAATATATACCAATGGCACCATTAATGCTTTTCACAGTGCAGTTTGATTATTGTTAGCATAATAGAGTCAAACCTAAGTTCAACTCTGGCAAGCCAGGAAGGGCCTCGACTCATTCAATGAAACGAAATCATTCAAAGGGTTCTTAAATCAATTCAACAATCTTAACGCAGTGCATACGCATCGGAATGACTTGATCACAAAGATATAACAGATATTTGTATCTCTTGTAATTATGGACGTTAGTTCTTCTCACATATATGATTGTGATCCATGAATGTTGTTATGGTATAGGATATATATATCAGTAGATAAAGGGCACCCTGCTTTACTTCATATAGTTCATACGAATCTTGTTGATCTATTTCGCCTTATTCCTCCAGTCCGCTTACAGAAACATGTGGCTCGCAGATTAAGCTCCGTGAACAAAAGACAGTTTACTTTTCTCATAGAGAGTTTGATATAGTTAACTTCCGCACAAAAATCTGATCGTGCACATGACTTTTGTTTCACTTCTTGTCAAAGTGAGCCGCCCAAGATGACATTGGGTTCCCTCTTTTCTGCGTTAACGGATTTGGTGTGCGCTATCACTTGAAAGTAATAGTCCCCCATCCGAGAATGCGATCTTGGTATTCGTGTATATAATATGTTAGATCTGCTTTCCATATTGCCAATCAGCTATGAATTGTATGTGTATGCCCAACCCAGTAGCTCTACATGAGCTATCAGCAAATCCCCCAAAAGAAAAAAAAAAAGAAGATGAATGTTTCCCCAAAATTAAGAAAAAAAGAAAAGAAGATGAATGAAATCCCCAAAATTAAGAAAAAAAAGAAAAGAAGATGATGAAAAAATTAAGAAAAAAAGAAAAGAAGATGAATAAAAATATGTATGTGGCACATGTGTGTGCGCGCACGAAAAGAAGATGAATGAAAATATGCGGCTACACCTACAAATGTGTGCGCGCGCGAATGGTCCTACATGGGCTATCAGCTAAACAATAATTGATGTTGATGTTGATGAATGTGGTGCGGTGCAGAGGGGGCCTCTACATTCATAGCTGATCGGTTTTTAGTTTTGGTTTATTATTTTTGCATTCTCTGGTCACTAAAATTATGGCTGGATATTCACATTTGGTTTTTAATTTTATGAACGAAAGCAAACAGCTACCAATGGATTCCAATCACTGAACAGAAGCCCTCGACGTATTACCGTACTCACTCAATCCAGAACAATTGTTCACTAATTTAGCTATTGGAACTGCAACCCCAGCCAATTGTGTACAAGCTGCTACCCTGGTTGCTTCTTTTAGAATTACCGAGAGCGAACATATGACTGATCTCAAAGAGAAATTCAAGCGAATGTGTAAGTATTTTTTTTCTTCTTATCCCTGGTATGCCATTTGATTTCGATAACTTGGCAAAGCTTAGAAATCGACTTTAACCTGACTAATTGAGGGAGCTCCATGCAGTGGACTCGAAGTAGAGACGAATGCAAATTCGTGTTGAAAACAGCTCCATTGGGAAGGGGAGGATACAGTCTCATGGGAGATAGCTGCTTTCAGCAAAATATTGCTACGTACAACTCAAGGAACATTTGATACTACTTCATTAATGTCACGTACGTTCTATACATAACATTAGGCTAGAGGTGTAAAACGTGCCGGCCCGGCACAGCCCGGCACACGAAGTCGCGTGCTTCACGTGCCATGTGCCGTCTTTGTCTGTGCCAACGATTTAAACGTGTTGTGCCGTCTTTGTGCTTTACTAGTCAAAAGCTAGGCACAGCACAGCCCACGTGCACATCACACGAATAAAGGTGTCGTGCTGTGCCGTGCTGTCACACGTGCTATAACAATTTGAAATCACTTAATGTATACATTAAGTCGGACATTATCACAAGAATTTAATTAGACAACATATCATTTGAAATTATTTCAAGTAAAATTAACAAGTTTATTCAATAAAAAAAAATAGCCCATCAAATATAAAATTGGATTATTGTCATGTAAATTAATGTTCTAGTTAAATATAGGTGGCGACATTATAACAACGATATTGAAATATATTTTCCAAATATTAAGGTATTATATGTGTTGTTATAAATAAGCCACCATAAAATGTTAAAAACTAGCTAGAATAGTGACTCTTTTGTGAAATATACAAAAAATGTGATGTATTATGCCTTGTTATATGGTGTATTTGTACATGTTATGACGTGTTCTCTTAACGGGCTGGGCTGGAGCCACGTGCTTATCAAATCGCGCGTCTTGTCTTTGTCCTCTTTGTGCCAAACCCAAAGACGTCCCATTTAACTAACGTGATGTCTTAATGCTGGGTCAGGTGTGCTCAAATTTTAGCGTCTTTGAAATTCAAAATTTGGGCTCGATTCGGCACAACCCAATTTACACCTCTACATTAGGCTAACCCCTATGGGCTAGATTGGAGTGCTAGATTGGCCAAAAAGTGTTGCAAATCAAGAAAAAAGTGTTGGAAAAAAGTTAACACTCAATCTGGCTACTTCTCTCTCATAGCATTTGCTCGCAGTCGCACTATCGGCGAGATTGAAACATTGAACCGTTCGGCGCTCAAAAAGTGACACAAACGCTGGATTATTCGGTGTTATGCGAATATTCAAGAGAATAACGCCGAATTGGTAGGCGCTGGTATGGACGCCGCTTGGTTCGGCGTTGGTGAATACGTGTGTTGATAAATCAAAAGAAATGAGATGAAAGAATACTAGTACTAGTACGTAGTAGGCATAGAGTTGGGGGTGTTCCCAAAGACTAGCGGTGCATAGAGTCTAAATAGAGTATTAGTGCCTAGTAGGCATGCCTATAGACAAGATGGAAGAAAATGAAAAGACAAGTCATAAATTCCTATTCGAAAAGGTTGAGCAGTGAAACCCCACCTTTCCACTTCTGACCATTTATTAATTCGTTGGTGAATAAAGAATAAGGTCAAACGCCGCTTGGTTCGGTATTCTTCAAACTGTTAGGCGTTTAACGCCGAATTGTTAAGTGTTTCGCTGCTAGATTGGCCATCCCATAGGGGTTAGGAGGTTTCCCTATCTGACGTGGATGGCCAATCTAGCACCTAAATATCTAGCCCATAGGACTAAGCCTTAATACATGTTTCCGCTGAACTTGCCAGGAATTCTTTTTTATACATGTTTGAATGTTTCCGACTTGTATTATGGTGAATATAACTCTCTTGTATTTTCAAAACTTTGAGACTTCTCTTCTCTCAGTTTTGGTTTTCCTTGCTCAATAATTTCAGTGCATGCATGAGAAGATTAAGTTGCAGCAAAAGAAGTCATGTTGAGCCTTCCAGTTGAAATATTTACAAGGTTACCTGTGAAGTCAGTTCTAAATTGTAGGTACGTATGCAAACCATACGGAGTAATCTACTTTCTAGCTCTAAATTTGTTGGGTATCATCTAAAACCATAAACCGAATAATCTTCTATTATAAAAGATGAATCGGAATCAACATAGACATCGAGTACCCTGATTCAATGAGCAGCGGTTTGATCCTCCATGCTGCATTGATTTCTTCAAGTACTGAACACCTTTGTTTCAAGGATCTGATGTTTGAATTTTTCGGACGATAGATCGAAGATTCCTTGTTACTTCGACGGAACGAAAATGAAAACCTAGAAGTAAAAAACAAATCACGTTAGCCAAACAAAAACAACTAAAATCAGAAAGTTAAAGTCAACCCACGTGAGTGGTGGGCTGAACTTGGCTAATCACGTGTTTCAATAACTCACTCGGAAATATGGCTGCACATGGGCGGGTATGGGCGGGTATAAGCTCAAACCAATCTCGCACCCACAGGCTGAGGGTTTTTTTTTTCATAACCAACCCCGCACCCACAAACAGCGGACGGGTTTTGTTACCCACCCGCTGCGGGTAGGGCGGGTTTGGGTTTAAACCCGCTTAAACCCACAATAATTAGATATAATCAAAAAATTAGATATACTGATCAGGAGGAGGAGGAGTTCGCTATAATCTGCTGCACCACATTGAAATTTTCAAGATTACAATCCATGGAGTCCGCTTTAATATATTTCATGACGCGTGCAGCTAATTATAGTGATAGCAAATCGAATACGCTTCTGTTTTATTTTTGATGGTAAAGAAATCTATGAACGTTAAGAAGGCCAGCTCTTAAATTTGCACCTTTGTGGATATGTTCACACACAAGACACCAACAACCATTGAAAACGTGAAGTCTCTCGGAGAAAGGGACAAAAGAGGTGGTCTAGGGAGCGAGGTGAACTTCTCAAGGCAGGTGAAGGATTAGTTTGTAATCAACGGTGTATATTGAGCGGGTTTCTCGGGCGGGTATGGGCGGGTATGACCTAAAACCAACCTCGCACCCATAGACAGCGGGCTTTTTTTTCTTAACCAACCCCGCACCCACAACGGGCGGGTATGGACAAAAAACCCACGGGTTTAGCGGGTACGGGCGGGTATGGGTATCATGGGTGGGTCTTGTGCAGCCCTACTCGGAATCGGAAAAGTGCTCCGTCTTCGCATCTGGAAGGTGAATAATTTAGGTTCGCGAGAATCTTCTTAGAAAAACTACTTTTGGTATCTTATTAGAAAAACTCTAATCAAAATCGGTTTCCAAATAAGCTTGAGCTTCGGAAGTGGATGTTTACATACATATAAATACTTTGCTCGTGAAGGTATTCTAACAACAACTTAACAAACTCAATCTAGGTAGGTTAGTTTTCAAGATCCCCTTTTAAAAAAGCACCAACAACTAGGTTTTCACGATGGAAAACATGAGAGATGAAGAGACAATCTCGAAAAGGATTCGAGGAGGCAAATTCAAGCAATTTGACATCATTGAAGATGCATCATCCTTCAGTGATAGTCACTATTATAAACGTCGCCCAAAGAAATATAGTGATAAATTAAGAAATAAGATATATGAAGAATGGAACATCTTTAAGGAACAACTTCCGGATTCAATCTTCGTTAGAGCTAACAGGGAAAGACTGGACCTCTTGCAAGCTGTCATTATTGGACCTCAAGGTAGTCCTTACCATGACGGTCTCTTTTTTCTAGATATTCAATTCCCTTCAAAGTATCCGAATGTACGCCCTAATATTCATTACCGCTGCTATGATGTTGCGACCATGAGTGAATATATTCCGTTTGCAGTTTCTGAGATCTTCACACCAAAAGATATTCCCTGGTGTTCTATTACATCAACAGTTCTAGAACTTTTGGTTTTGATTCATTATATCCTTGTCTCCACTGCACATACTATTCATCGCGAACCAGCAACTTTGTTTTATGATGAAGAAATCTTCAAGGACAATTGGGAAACAATGGTTTCTGTACTTAAGAAGCCTCCAAATTGCTTTGAAGAATTTGTGACTCAACATTTTCATGATCAAGCCAAAGTAATATTAACCACCTGTAAGGCGTACATTAAAGGGAGAATGAACGCGGTTGATCTTCCGGTTCCGACACGAATAGCTTTTGGTGAAATGGAGCGCATCTATTACAAGCTTGTGATTGCGTTTGAAAAGAACGGGTCTTCTTTGGAAAACTTGTGTAAACTTGGGATTGAGTTTCAACGTAAACCATCTTGCTCCATGCGTAGGAGGATAGCAATGTGTATCGGCATCATATAAGTGTTATGATACTAATAAGTAAACAAGTTAAGGGAGCACTAGCTTTATGCTTAATTATTCTATTTGGAGTTTCATCTTTTACGTGTAAGACAGTAAAAGTTATGTATGTTTTTGAGAAATCTTTGAATTTCTTATGCAAAAATGATTAGAATTTGGCACTATGGAAATGTTTATTTTTACTTGGACTTTTTCTCTGGGCTCCCATATGCTGGTTGTAGCACCATTCTGACGATGTCAGTTGTTATAGTCACATTAGATAATCGCCGTCTATGTTTTATCGACTCAATCGTGTGTCTATGTTTACTGGTGTTTTCTCTGTTTTTGTGGCACAATCAATACGCAAAAACAAATATTCAAGTCAGTTTAAGCCATATAGGGTTCAGAATAGCTACTTGAGGTGTCATAGTTATGAACCCACAACACTTAGGGAACTGATAGACATTCCACGGGCTCAGTCCCACGGGTTGTCCCGCAAGAGACAAAGAATCACAGGCCGAGTGATCTGGCGGATTTGTAGGGGTTGAGTTTAGTGAGGGTCCCACCCCTGTGAGACATCGGTACAACCCGCGGGATTGGCCCCTGGGATGTAAATCATTTTCGCAACACTTAGGGGTGTCATAGTTACAGTTGGATATTGTTAACCTCCAGACGTAACCGTAACTCTATAAGCCATACATACATACATACCTTTATTTGGCATATAAGTGTTCTTGCTTCTGATATCGGGCACATAATTTTTACAAGTATAAATCCTCCTCGACCGATAAAAAAAAAAACAAAAAGAGAGAAACCCTTCTCTAAATGGTTTTTGAATCTAGCTCGTTTACTGCCTTAGCCATTGTTTCTGGTGTTTGTTTTGATGGCATTATCGATGAACTTAATTAATTTAAGCCATATAGGGTTCAGAAAAGCTACCTGAGGTGAAAACATCCCGAAATTCCTTTGTTGCGGCTAGGTTCCGGAACTTACGAACCCAACCGTAACTCTAGAGAACCACACATTTAAGGAGTGTCATAGTTACGGTAGGGTTTTGTGAACCTCCAGACCTAACCGTAACTCTAGAAACCAACTACATTTGTACACGTGGTACAAAAATCTTGGGATGTTGATGGTCGGAAGATCTCCATCTCAGGTGGTTTCATATTCCATTGCCTAGGGGAACAGCGTTGTAGCCATTAGCTCTTGGAACTGGCCATGAGCCATACATTTAGTCTTTTGTAAAATAGAAAAAAAAAAAGAAAAAGCGGATAATAGTTTAGATTCTAGCCTAAGAGGATAACGAATTATAAAGAACACAATCTTTTAGGACCGAATGGCTTAAAAGTTGTTAACATTTATATCATCAGTGCAAGCATTTGGTTCTTCTTCTTCCAAATTACTTAAAAGTCATGTAAACCATGTGCCTGTTACACAGCTGCACCGACTATGCTCACACCTTTCCTTGTATTCTTCTGGTAGTATTTGGTTTTTGCTGCCGATTCTCGCTAGGTTCTAAATCTTACTTAGATTGGAAAAACTTTGAGCACGACCCTTTTTCCATTCCATGACTTTATGGATAGTGGTGCTAATGAACTTTATAGTTGCACCTCAGATCATAAGTGGCCACCATAAATAATAACATATTTTCGGTACAGATCTTTGGGTTGTTCTCTAATTGGCTCAGCTGTGTTACAGAGAAGTTAAGAAACTATGAACATTATTTTTGATAATTTGGAGTATAACAGAAATATCTTCAATCTAATTATGTATATTGAGATATGTTTTAAAATTCATTTAGGCTGTGTGATAGGAGTTAATTTCATGGAATTAGCCATCTTTGCATGAAAATAGTGTGTTTTCCGTCGTATGGTCAAAAATCTGTTTCCACGAAATTGCAATAAAACCGTGACCTAAAATATATTTTAAACTCAATTCCGTGGAATTTCATGGAAAGTCTTTCCTTACTTCCAGGAAACTGATTCCGTGGAATTGTTTCCTCTCTGTTATCAAACAGAGCCTTAGTATTTTTGTGAAAAAAACAAGGAAAGAACAATTTTGATATGGATACCCACCCAGCTTGTAGTTGGCCGGTCGCTCTCGACCTGAATCATTCGACATGTCAACTGTAGTGAGCTTGGCTTATTATTTTGGGAGTATTTCGTTTTGGTCTTGAATTATAATGAATTATAATGAATTTCTAATTAAATATTAATGGCTTATTATTGGTTCAGTTTTTTATTTATTCATACTGTTTTATGGTATTTTTGTGCTGTCAAATGCCAAAGCTAAGATTTCTGTAATAACTATCTTATACCAAAGTGCAAAAGCACGAAAACAAAGTAGCACTTCCGCTGGAGGATTGCATGGAACATGGACCATCAATTGATGCATTAAATTTTGATCGGAAGTAGTATCAGCCAAAGTTTTGATGAAGTTCTGATTGCTTGGACCACCTTACAGGCTACACAAATGTTGCTAGTACCCCATAACCAATTGCAGAGTCAAATAGAGGCTTGGGATGAAATGAATTTCTGATGTTCTCTGCTTCGGTGGCACAAATTAAGATTTCACCAGTCTTCAGTAAAAAAAGCCGGACGGGTTACAGTTTATCTTTGAGAAGGTAGGCGGGCTTTTTTGCGGGCTTTTGTGTTTTTTTCACTTAGTTTAAGCCTCTTGTCGCGGTATATTATCGTTTACTTACTGAACATCATTCAGAGAAGCGAAATTCTCACCGCTTGCAGCTTCAGTGTAACTTCCATATGGAGTAATACCCACAACTTGTATAAATAAAACCTCAAATGGTTCAGGGTATACAGACGGCATTCATAGGATTGTCAGACTTCCCTTGGCCAACAAGTGGCTGATGAACCACAACTAGGGATCTCAAATGATCAGCGGGTCCTACACCACTCGAAATTAACAATATATGGAGGACTTCCCGGTCCACCTGCTGAGACTATCGTGATGATTTTTTCAAGTAGGACGTATCGGTGCATAATATTCCGTTTGCTACTGGTCTTACTTTTCCTGCATTGTCAACATTAAGCCAAAATAATTATGTCCTCGAATTGTTTTCCTACCTTAAACGAGTAGATTGATTTGAGTTTGGCTCGGACGTTTCTACCGAGTCAGCGCAGTTAATGGCAACAGTCAATGTCCTGTGGCATGAATTTATTTTCGATACACGCTTTAGTAAATTTTGTACATAACATTTTTTTTTTTGCTCGGCAAAGATAGAGATTATATTAATCACAAAGGACAACTCTGCAAAAACACAGAGGCCAAGAAAATTTACATCAAGAGGGAGAGCCCAAAAGTCTGAAAGAGACAGACAAAACAGAAAGAGGGAACTATGGAGGATCAAAAAATTTCGATCTCCAATTTATAATGACATCATCTACTGTTAAATCAGAAAAGCAACCAAGTGATTTCCCCCATGAGAAAATCCTAATTTTTGCATCAATAATAATGTGTTCAGGAGAGTGTTTTTTGTGCTTAAAAGTTCTTTCATTTCTTTCTAGCCATATGGACCATAAAATACCAAAGATAAAGACGTATCCAAATTTCTTTAGCAAAGACACCCGAAATTGATTTGAGTCCCACGAAGAGATCGGTGCAGCCACGAGAGGAGGGTGGGTTATAGGTCCGACCGGCCGTGCAGAGAAGAAATAACACCAAATTTTTGGGTAAAGCCGCAACTAAGGAATAAGTGACTGGCTGGATTCTTCGAGCAAACCGCAGAGTGCACAAGAGTTGATTAGAGGAGTACCAGTTGAAGTAGAGATGGCACAGTTCCTTCTATGAAGGTTATCAAGAGTAGGCAGCTTATCGAGATATAATTGCCAAATGAAGAAGCCTATATTATGTGGCCAAGCTTTGTTCCATATCTTTTTGTATGGGAAGAAGTTAACTGGTTGTCTGGTAGCCATGTTAAAGTAACATGTTTTAACCGAGAAGTTACCCGATTTGTCCCCAAGCCATTGAAGTTGATCTTGATCCTCATTGCATAAATGAATAGCCTCAAGGCTAGAGAGCGAAAAGCGAGCTCCCGATCCGCACATCTCGTTAAGCGTCTACGAGTAATGCCAATGTCCCGATTGAGGCTAGAACTCGCAGGAGTATATGCTTGCTGCAGTAGGATATCCCTTTCTTGTTGGAAATAGGGAATAGGTGAGGACATAGGTCGACCATGGTACCGTTTTCATGCAGCGATCTTCCCACGAGACGAATAGAAGAGCCACCGCCAATTTTAAGTTTTGTATTCTCAAAGAACTCATTAGTTTGTCGAGGTAATATTGCGCGAGACGACCCCATGCGCTTGCTTAGGGACTTTTGTTCTCCACCCTAAATCCGGTAGACCATATTTCTCTTTTATGATTTTTGCCCATAAAGCGTTGCTCTCTACTTGAGTCTCCACCACCATTTCGCAATAAGAGATTTATTCATAAGCTTTAACTCGCGAATGCCTAGACCACCATGCTTGAGGCTCACAGATCTTGTTCCCGCCAACCCAATGAACTTTCTTAGCATTGGCACCATCATGCCACAAGAAGTTACGAATGATTTTTTTTCAATTTTCCCGATCACGGACCGGGCGCCATAAAGAGCAAAAAGTAGTAAACTGGCAAACTCATTAACACACTTTTGATGAGGGTAAGTTTACCCGCTTTCGACAAAAAACCTCTTTTCCAGGTTGCGAGACTGGCAATACACCTTTCCACTACTCTATCCCATTTAGAGGAGAGAGTCTTCTCACCTAAAGGGAGGCCAAGATACACAGTTGGGAATTTATCGTGCATACAACCAAGGACGAGATGCCAACTCATCCAGATTTGTAACATTCCCCACACCAAAGATCTTAGTCTTTTTCGAAATTGGTTTTAAGGCAGGACACAAACTCAAAGCAAAGTAAGTTGTATTTAAGGTATAACAGCTGCTCCACCGTAGCGTCTAAAAAGATAAGCGTGTCATCCGCGAACTGTAAGTGACTTACCTTAATGCCATCGTTCTTGACAGAAAAGCCACTTAGCCAACCCAGTTCTGTAGCCTTAGCAAACATCATTGAAAGAACTTCCGAAACAAGAAGAAAGAGGAAAGGGGATAAAGGGTCACCTTGCCGAAGACCTTTCCCACTTGTGAATTTTCCGCAGGCTGTATCGTTGACGAGAACTGAGAAAGGAATTTTTCGGATGCAACCATTTATCCATTTTCTCCATTTAATTCCAAAACCCATGCATTTCAACACCTCGTCCATGAATGACCATTTGACGTTGTCGAAGGCTTTCTCAAGGTCGATTTTGCAGATGATACCTGGCACTTTAGACTTGATTCTCGAATCAAGACACTCATTAGCGATGAGGATGCTATCAAGGATTTGTCTATCTTTGACAAACGCTGACTGGTGGTTGGATATCAGCTTAGGTAAGAGGATTTTCAATCTGTCAGCAAGGACTTTGGAAACAGCTTTGTACATGGTACAGATAAGACTAATTGGACGGAGGTCTTTAGCTTCTTCGACGCATTCTTTTTTGGGTACAAGAGAGATGAAAGTAGTTTTTAGGCGCCAATCAATGTAACCATTTCTTTCGAATTCACAAACTACTTTCATGATATCTTCTTTCATAAAGTCCCATCTTTCATAAAGTCCCAACATTTGATAAATACGCTAACTTGGAAACCGTCGGGGCCCGGGGCTTTGTCTTGGCCTAAATTGGAGAGAGCTAAAAGAACTTCATCAGGTTCAATTTTGCGTTTGAGCCAGGAAGCATCAGAAGTAGACAACGTCTTGAAGTTCATACCCGTTAGAGAAATGTTGGTGTCAGAATCTTCCTCAAACCTAGTTTTGAAGTGCGAGACCAAGTGCTCTTTAATAGTAGTCTTGTCCTCAATCCAAGAGTCATTGATCCGAAGCTTAGAAACATTATTCCTTCTCCTTCTGTCCTTAGCCAGCTTGTGAAAGAATTTTGTATTTCGATCCCCTTTCTGGACCCATTGAGCTCGAGATTTATTTAACCAGTGAAGATACAACATATCAGCGGCTTGTTCGTATTGTAGACGAAGATTGGCTCTGGTGTTAAGTTGGGCAGCAGTAATAACCCTGTCATCGTCAAGCTGGTCCAAAATAGCAATATCAGCGAGAATTTTTTCATTTTTTCGATCAATTCTGCCGAACGACTCTTTATTCCAAAATTTGACTTTTTCTTTGAGCAGTTGAAGTTTCTTTGCCATGACATAACTTGCAGATCCAAAAATAGAAAAAGACTGCCACCATTGCTTAAGCAATTGAAGAAAAGATGGTTCCAAGAACCACATGGCCTCACAGCGAAATGGAGGAGCACCCCAATCTTCAAAGGAACATGAAAGTTTGATTGGCTTATGGTCCGAGAAAGGACGGGCGAAAGCCATAACATTGATTGTGGGGAAATGGTCCTCCCAGTCAGAGGATACAAAAAATCTGTCTATCTTACTAAGGCGAGGAGTAGGAGAAGAGAAGCTGCTTCTCCAAGTGTATTTAGCACCACTGATTGGTAAATCGATGAGTTCGTGGTTATCACAGAAATTTCTGAACTCCCGCATACCTCTGTTGATTCTTCTGCACCCTTTCCTTTCAAACATGTAGAGAACTTCATTGAAGTCGCCACCAACGACCCAAGGAAGACCCAATGTCATTCATGATAGACAATTCATTCCATAATCGTTTTCTTTCGTCAGTGTCACAAGAGCCGTAAACACCGGATAAGAGCCATTTAAAATTGTCAGTGGAGTTTGAAAATTGGATGTTCACAGAGAAAGTACCGATGATAAAATCAACCAGTTGAACTTTATTAGGATTCCAGATGATTAAAATGCCACGAGATCTCCCCATCGAATCAAGAGCTCGCCAATCCATACGGTTAGAACCCCACGGTTGTTTAACAATTGAGTCGAACAAGAGGGGAGCAGCGTTTCTTGTAAAATAAGGATATCGGGTTTATTAATGGCAACCCAAGTTTTGATTCTATTCCTCCTTCTACGGTCTTTCGCACTTTTGACGTTCCAAGAAATGATTTGCGGCATTGAGGCAGAAAAACACCCAGAAATTGAAGACCAATAATAATTAACAAATACCAATGTTAATAGATTTCTTACACTCAAAATCGAATGCCTTAGGATTTTGGCAGCGGCATGCATTAATTGCTTGATGAGATCATCATCGCCCTCGAGAAGCCCACTCCTTGAATTTCACTAACTTGTTTGATAAGGTTAAATCTTTTGGAGAGAATTTTGATTTGATATACTTGATAACCACCTTTTCTTTCTCTTTGTCATTTAAAGCAAAGAATAAAGAAGTCTGCATTTATAGCTTGTGAGTCAATCTCTTGTAAAGCTAAAGATGAAACCGGAAGCGACTCCATTCTTACATCAATTAAGACATTTGACCGGAAAGAGCTTTGGTCTGCATCATCACTGCATGTGAGAGGAACCCAAGTCACTATCTACTGAGTGTTCAACATCTCTTGTAAGGAATTCCGCTTGAAGAATCGGAACGTCGCCTAGGGCATCGAGGAGGAGCAATGGTTCTCTATAGATGTAAACGAATGGCTATCGAGCTTGCACTACCGATAGAGATTGAGTTAAAAAGAGTTCGACCCCGATTTTGTTCGGTAGTAGATATAAAACCCGAAGGAAAAGTACCATGTTTCTTTGCCTGAGCCCACACCAAGTTAGAGAAGAAATTAGAAGAACCCTAATTTGGGGCATACACAAAAATTTGGGGGCATACGGAATAAGACAAAAAAGGGTGCTAATAGTATTTTTAGGGTGGCCCTTATCCCCCTCTTTTCAAAAATGCGAAAATACCCTTCTTAGATTAGTGTTAAATTAGTGTTAATTTGATTAATTAATTGTTAATGATTTTAGTTAGTTTAGTGTTAATTTAGGATAATAATTATCTTTTTAAAGATAATTAGTGACTTATTTTAGACAAAGAAGAGGAGGAAAGAAGAACACGTAATTGGGGGATAAAATTAGTAATTGGGGGATATAGGAAAAGGACAAAAAAAAAGTCCAAATATCAATTCGGGGTCACCCCTTATCTAAGTATTTTTTTAAATCCTAATCTACCCCTCACTAATCAGGTTTAGTGGTTAATAATAATTAGTAAAAATCTTAAGATTTTTATAAATGATTAGTGTGTGTTTTATTTGTTTTTGGGTGAGTGAGGTGAGAGTAGAAGGAGGGAAAAATATTTTGAGAGAGAAATTTTTTTGTGGAAAATGGAGGATGATTGTGAAGAGAGGATTGCTGCTGCTGCTGCTGCTGAATCTTTATCTCAACTACAACAAGGAGCATATCTTGAATCTTCAGCTAACGACAACAATTCTCAATTGCAAGTATTTGTGGAACCAACACCCTTGGATGATGATTTTGACGAGTATGGAGAGTTTCTTGAAGAACCAACACAAGAAAGTAAACTTGCACAACATACAAGCATCCCCAACACACAGGTAAAGCTGCTAAGATGTCGAAAAATCAAATTTTTTCTTTAAACCCGCCATTTTTTCAACTGAAAAACCTCGGTGCCGGCATGGTAGGTGTATGAATACCATGCCGGTTGTCTCGGTACCGGTATGGTATTCATACTACGACCATGCCGGTAATTGATATCCCCCAATTTGAATTATAAACCGGCATAGTATTCTACCAAAAAACTATGCCGGTACAGAGTTAACCTTTTTACCTACCAAGGAATATACTACGGAATATTCAACCGGCATGGTTACATTGATCGTTTACCTTCTTGCATGAATGAAAAACATACAGAAACAATTCCATCCCAAACCAAAAACCTAAGCATTGAAACTTAATAAACATTAACGCCGGAATTTAGTACCGGCGTGGTACCATCACTATCGATAATGCCGGCACAGCAACCGGCGTTGTTAAGTTACAACTTTTCAATGCCGGTACCTACAAAAAACCATGCAGGAATAAATGTTTTCCAAAGCTAAATTCCGGCATTCAATATCGATTATTTTTTAATGCCGGAATTGTGTACCGGCTTGGAACAATATGTTACGATAATGCCGGCATCCTTGCTTCCGGCGTTGTAGTCTTACTAAACACATATGCCGGAATAGGTTTCAAATTTGGTCTTCCGTTTTGGTAAACTTAAATTATGCCAGGAACAATTGTCGAGCATGCCGGTACATGTTTTAAAGCATAGTGTTTTAATGTTGTTTGGAACTAATTTTCATTCGATCCTTAGGTGGTGCCATATATTGATCCAACAAATGCAAAGCCGCCTTATCGGGATACGTCGGAATGCTATAAAATCCCTCCGGTATGTGACCAAATAATACTTTTCACCTAGTATCTTGAACATTACTAATGGATTGCTAGTAGTGAACCTTCTAATGAATGCGAAATTTTTCTTATGTAGGGAATAACTGATCGAAAGGAAGCAATCGCTTGGGCTAAAGAGACGGCTCTTAAGAACATGTGTGTGTTGGTGAGGAACACCGAAGGTTCGAATAGGCGTTTTGAGATGTGTGTGTTGGTGAGGAACACCGAAGGTTCAATCTATAACAACGTCTATGCCGGTAGTTGATGAATTCAAAAAAAAAACGGCTAGTTTTTTGAAAAATAAGACCGTTGGAGATTCATCTCTATATAATACCCCCATTCCTTTGGAAAATTATACACAAACCAAAGATCCAAATAACAAAAATCATTCTCTTAGGAAAGCAAGCACGGTTAAAGCTTCACAAAGGATGGGGGATTCATCATCTTCCTCTATTTGCAAAGTAAGTACATTTACTAACAATATGATCTTCACTACTATGACCCCCGACTAATATAATCTTCTCTTACGAGTCATCATTGCAAGTGTCAAATTTGCAAGTCGCCTTCTCATCTAGCCATGGACTGTCCTTTTATTTATTCAAAGTGTAGAAGCGTGTGATGGGACACGCCGGTTTTGGATTGCAAAAACCGATGATGCTGAAAATGGAAGAATGTTTCTAAGGTGTTTGAATCACCCAAAGTGCGATGAGTTTCAATGGTTTGACAGAGCTTGTTCAACTAGCGAGTCAAGAGAAAACCACAAGGGCCAATGCAAGCCAATCGATGGGTGTGATGGGTGTTATATGAAGGGGAAAGGAATATGTTGAAAGAGAAGAAGAACCAATGAAGTTGATCCTTGACACCCCACTCCCCGGACAATGTCTTCGAAGAGGTTCGAGAAAGGCTCAAAGGTTCCGTAATTGTTGAAAAGGGATGGAAGTAGATTATCTTTAGCATGTTTTAATTAAAAGATTCAAATCCAATGTAATAGATTAATTATTAGGAATAAAATAGAAGAGCATTCGAAATGAATTTTTATTCAAAACAAGCTAAAGATGTATTTCCAGGCATGGAAGTATTCAATTTTACGGTCTTAGGTTTTTTCGAGAACTATGAAAATTTTCAAATTATCGGAAAACCGGCATAGATATCGAGAAAATACTACCGTGTCGGTACCATCGAATATCTATACACAGAACATTGAATTTTTGGTATTCTTGTCCCGGTATGGTTTTATAAATACTTTCAACGCTAGGTTATTAGAACCGGCATTGATGTTTAAATATTAAACATTGCTTAGGTACCAAAATCCGGCTTTGTTATCCTAATTTATCTAGGCCGGAAATAGTCACAAATAAATCTTGCAAGGATAACACGCTCAACATAAACCAACCAACTTGATTTTGCTATCAAATGTTCTTAATCCCGGTATCCTAAACCAAAAGCAAACCAAACAACTAAAGAGTTTAACACGAGGTACAAACGAAAATAAGTTTGGAATTGTTCAAGATGTGACAACCACGATCCAAAAAAGAAACACAACTAAAGAGTTAAATCACTGGGTCTTTTGCTTCTTTTGGGCGAGGTTTCTTCCTAGTTTCCCGAACAAAGCTTTTGAACTAGGGTCGGTTGCTTCAATTCTATCAAGCTTTTGCTCGAATTCCTTCATTTCTTCAAGGGACAAGTACCTCTCCTTCCGGTATTTGCAACCCAACATCTTCTTTAACTTGCCAAGCCGACGCCGCTAGTTTAATATAACAAACACATAATTAGTATACATATATGATTATGTGTATATTAAACGACGAAGCAATTAACAATACTTACAAGCAATCCAACGGTGTTATTTAGTTGGGTCATCGTAGGGGGTGCCCGTGCGCGGGAGTTGGAACTGGAGGGTTTTTTTGGGAGGAACTTGGACGTCATCCGGGCGGACGACATAAGGATGTGACCATTCCGGTACTCTTCCATGTAATCGGCATCAACTTCATCACTCGTTTTCCAAAGAATCTCCAACTTTTCCCACCGACTAAAATCTACCAAACGACGTGGTTCCCTATCCCTCCAATCTGTTGGGTCCGGTTTGAACATACTCTACATGCAACCGATTTGGAGTTGAATAACACCGAGAAAGGTCGAGATCAAAACATTGAAAAGAGGCCGTCTGGAAAAATGCTAATTGCTTATATCCAAGTTGACGCATCACACGCGTAGGATTAGCCATAACGTATCCTTTTGGGTGGAACAACGGCCCATGGTAAAATGCAACGTTACCAAACCTCAAAACCTGTCGGTTTCCTCTAGCCTCCTTGTAAGGGTCGAACACAACATCTTTGGTACTCATTGCGTCCAAAGCCAATCTCATATCGATCAGTCGACCCATGTTACCGGGCTTTGGAGTACTTGTTGAACTCGTATCTCTTAGCTAGAGGCGTATCGGGTTCCGGGAAGATCTATGATCTTCAAGGAGGGGTAGGCCTTGAACAAGGTTGGGAAGTGTACATAAGCCCACACCTATTCCAATGTGAAGCAATAAGTTTTGTTTCTAAGTTCACGATAAGAGTACATATGAACAATATACACAATAACATAAGTTTAAGAACAAATTTACTGCAGTAGAGTGAAATTCCCGACAAATTGGTTGGTTTTAGCCTTAGAGGCCCTTCTCATCTCCATCATCAAATGTGCCATTATCCGCGGTGCCCCAAGAATATCCATAGACATCTTCCAACGGATCCAAGTATCGAAGGTAGTTCGCACTAACCCTGTTGCCATTGGTGTCGGGAATACCCTAGTGCCCAAGATGTACAATGAGTAGCAATGCGGCAAGATAACGAATTTGTTTAGGGTCCCATCCATCCTCCAAACTTCTTTTCTTTGTCTTTTCAAAATTCTTCTTAAGCAGCGTCAACTTGATTGTCTTTGTCTTACCGGACGTGGATTCATAAAAGCTCTCCACGAAGTTTTGTAGTCCCAACCAAATAGCTTGTTAGTCGACCGTGCAACTTCGACCATTCTAGGTCTAGAGACTCAACTCCTTCGCAATTGATTTGCCGATAACATTCAAGCCTAGAATGTTCGAGCATCTTCGGGGATGAAGGTCATCTCCCCAAAAGGGAAGTGCATGGTATCGGTTTCACCATGATACCTTTCGACGAAGCAATTGACAAGAATGAGAATCAGGCTTCACATAGTTTTCAACCAAAGCATATAGACCAGAATCCTTTACTATTCTTTGGACCTCTTCACATTCCTCGGACAAGTCCCAACCATCCGCGGCTTGGTTTCGGCAAACACGCACGATCTTCTTATGATCCTACAATTAGGAGAGACAATACAATTAAGAGATTTTACATAAATACACAACAATACATATGTACAAGATAGAAAATGCTTACATAGGTTTGATAGATAGTACGAGCCCACGAGTCCTTGTATCCAAATAGTATTTTCGGTTCCGGAGCTTCGCCCCAAATTCTACCACGATCAAGGTCAGGAATCATGTCATCAATGTGAGGAAGGTGAGAACCCTTAACTTTCACTTTGACGTTGCCCTTCCCCTTCTTGCCATTGTCTTGTGTTGGTTGTTGACTTGGGCCACCAACTTCGCTTTGGCTTGCTAATTGACTTTCCTCTTCATCTTGCTCATCTTGCTCATTGTGCTCACGGATTGCAAGTCGAATACGGTCAACACCACTCTCCCAAATTATCCCTCTTGTACCAGCCCCCAAACGAATCTTACGACCTTCATCTTTCCCTCGAGGAGGCAGAGACTGAGGAGTATCAAGACCGTCCCTCCTTCTTCTCTTAGTGACAACATCTTTATTTTTTCTTTTGTTGGCTTCCTTTGCTTTTGACCTATATCGTAAGCACACGGAAAGCAATGAATATAAGACAACTCAACTTCAGTTTTAGTACCGGCATTGAATACTTTAAACTAGACAACGCCGATACAATGTTCCGGCAGTACACATTGACTGTCGATAGTGCCGGTAGCAACTACCGGCATACAAATGAAACCTAAAATCTATGCCGGCCTTGTTGACAATGTTCCTGTATGTTTTAAGTCTACTACCGGCATTCTCTAATTATTTAAAAACAACGCCGGTACAAATAACCGGCATGTAAAGAAACCAAAAATCTATGCCGGTACTAGTGACAAATTCATACACTCTCCTGTATGTTTTAAGAGTACTACCGGCATGCTCGAAATATTAGAAACAAATGCCGGTACTTAACACCGGCATAGAATGAATCCAAAAAACAATGCCGGTACTGGTGGCAAATTCATAAACTCTCCTGTATGTTTTAAGTCCACTCCCGGCATACACGAATTATTATCAAACACTGCCGGTACTACAAACCGGCATTTGTATTCATCCTAGATTGAATGCCGGTAGTGAAAATTCAGTCTCCGGTTATCGGGGTTGTAAACCCAAGACTTTGTATTCATCATAGATTCAATGTCGGAACTCATAAACCTAAGACTTTGTATTCATATAAATTTCAATGCCGGTACTCTCTGAAACTCAACTGTTTGAGTTAGGGTTCGCGATTCTAAGCTGAACCCATTGCCATAGATCGATTTAAACACCTAAAAAGTAGTTTTAAATGACTTACCTTCTCACAGAAGCCATATATTTGTGTAGTTGATCGTCAGATAACGTTGCTTCTTCGTGTTCTTGCTCTTGAGCAATCTTAGCAAGTCTTTCCGCTTTGTTTTGTTCAAAGAATCGATGATGTTGAGTTCGATTGGGCATTTGGTTTCTTTCGTGGAGGCATTGTTAATGATTCGGGTTGGTTAATCGACGAAGAAATTTTTGAATCGACGATTAATCGACGAAGAACGATGAAGAACACTGAAATTTTTTTTTCAGAACCTAAAGCCCTAACAGTGCCGGTACTGAGAACTGAAAATGGGGGATATTTGATTTGGTTTTTGATTTTAATGTTTTAGTAGAAAGGGTAGTATGGTCTTTTCATAATGTTTTTTAATTAAGCAAAGGGTATTTTGGTATTTTCATACCTAAAAATCACCCCTTATCAGACACCATGGGTTGGGAGAAGTAATCTATATCCCCCAATTACTTTTTTTTATCCCCCAATTGCGCGTTCAAAGAAGAAGGGAAGGAGGATTTTTTTTTTTTCTTTGTGATCTTTGTGATTATTGAGAGATGTGTGATACAAATTCGACTGAGGAAGGTGAATCTTCATCACGTAAAGCTAACATATCAATTACGATGGAGATCCGGAGATGGCTTATTTGTTGGATTATGAAAATAATTTTACTCAAACTCAATTTCAAACTCAAACTTTTTTCTCAAGCTCAAGATGATGACTTTTTGGAGCCAAATCCCGAAGATGAGTACATGGATGAGGAACCCAATGCTAATAATACATAGATATGGTTGTAGACGTTGTTTAATGTCCGTTTTGTAGCTTGAATTCACCAAAAGTTTTGATTTTTTTATGTAGTTCGGCGCAACAAAGTTAGGTTCGGCAGATAATTTGTATGCCGAACCTTGATAAATAAGAACATTCCGGCTTATAATTTTAGTCCCCAATAAGCCGAACGCATATATGACAAGTAGTTCGGCTTTTCAATTCAAACACGAATGAGCCGAACTTTAAAGATCGGCTTTCAAATAGTATTGCGAATGAGCCGAACCTAACCCCAAACGATAGTGAAGTCTACCAATGGAGAACATTAAGGTCAAAATTAAACTCATTCAAATCAATGAGATATTAGCGTCATCGTCAAGAGAACGAAAATAAGAAAACAACGCAAAAAGAATGAGGCCATTCCGACATCGGACGAAGAAGTTATGGCCAAAATAAAATCTAAAAACTTGAGTGTACAGAGATAAGTTCGGCTGATAACTCATCATCACGAGTTAGCTGAACACGGAGCCTTAAAATCAAGATTTTCGAAGTGTTTACAGAGATAAGTTCGGCTTAAAAGTAATCTAATCGAGTTAGACGAAGACGACAACCACCCGGGATAAATTTCACTTGTTAGGTTAGTAGGAAAGGTTGGCAATGTATTAGCCGAACCTGACACTGTTCTGGGACATATTTGGACGCAAAATTGACTTTTATCTCAAGGAGAAACGGTTTCGGAAGGATTCTAAAGCCTAACTTTGAGAGCTCTATATAAGAAAATCCTTAAGAAGAGATCTTTCAATTTTTATCATCTCTTTACACCACATTTTATCATTCATATTATCTTCCACATCATAAAAAATACATCCAAAGGTCTAAAGCGACATGCATCAATTTTGAGAAGAAAAATCAAGTTAGAGGTTCGCGATCACCACCATATTCATCATCCCGTCCTCCCCCTCCACCACCATCTTCATCATCACCTCATACTACACCCTTATTTTCGTCATTATCAACCTCTTGTTCTACGTGCAAACATCCACCCGTGTCATTTCGCCTTTTCCTCGCATGCAAGTTTTTGGTGCCACCACCTCGAGGTTTGGGAGTTCTTGAATTAGAAGGAGTCACTTCCATTGTTCTCCTTTTAAGCTTCTCTTTGAATTTTCCCGGATAGGTGCTAAAACAAATGATACACCTTAATTAATTTTCCAAACTAAATAAATATGACTCTACTAAACAATGTGATAAGTCACCTATAAATGGAAAAGTTTATAGGAAACTATTGGCCATACACAGAGTAAAGTTCGGCACATTCGATACTTATCAAAATGAGCCGAACAATGTGCCCAACAGTTCGGCACATTATCATACAAAAATATTATAAGCCGAACACAAAGGTTCTACACGTAATCGATTTTCAAAACATCAGTCGAACTGTTCTTCGTCTGTAAAAAAAAGAAGTTCGGTTGCTAAATTTCAGCCGAACACTACTCCGGAACTTCCAAAACCCGGAGGAATCATCGATTACATGTCGAAATCAACGAAATACGAAAAACCAAGCAATGGGTTTGTGGGAAATACCTTTCTATGTGCAATTTTAAAGAATCGGGCTCTATTTCTCGCTCTCCAATACCAATCAATCCACTATCCTTTTCATCACCATCTTTTCTAAAAACCCTAGATTGAGATGCTACGAATAACACCGTGGATTCGGCATCATATTTAAGGGCATCGCTTAACACGAGGTGTCATTAATTTGTTTAATCGAGAACTTAATCGAACAAAGAAATTTTCAGAATTTTGTTTGTGTTTTGGAGAAAAAGATGAAAAGAAGAGTGTGAGAGAAGGGTTAATTAGTAATGGTTAGTGAGTTAATTAGTGGGTAGTTAGTTAATTAGGGGATGGGTTAATTAGTGGGAGAGTTTTAGGATTAGAATTTAATTAAGTGGAAGGGTAGTAATGTAATTTAAACTAGGCAGGGGTATTATAGTAACTTAAGCATCATTATGGCAGCCCTTATAATTTTGCATTGGGTGCCATAATATCTCGTATGCCCCGAAATTTTTTTGTATGCCCCAAATTAGGGTTCAATTAGAATGGGACAAGCCCAATTGATACGGTTCTGTTGATTGTTTAACTTGGTGGTGCCTATTAAGAATTTGAACGTTGGACAGGACCTTTGACTGACTGATCACGGGTTGTACCAAGTTGTTTTTCTGCATCGTTGACTGAGCCAATGGTACTTTCACTGATATGATGTTTGGCGTGACTAGAGGCTGATCAGAGCTAAACAGAGCCCGTGAATCATTTTGACTAGAAACTTGAATAGACGGTATAGGAGAAGAACCAGAAACAAAACCACCGGTTTTTTTATCCCCTCCGTCAAAAATCCCGGCGACGGAACTTCTAATTTTGCCAGAACAAAGATACAGGGAATCCCACTTTGGGTTTTCCACTTCATCAGTTTGAATGGAAGTAATCGAAGCAATAGCTGTGAATGGCCTTGGTTTAAAATCAATGAAAACGGAGAATTTTTCATTCACAATAGGGCCTCTAACCTTGAGTTTAATGGTTGAAAGATCCCGCCCTTCTTTAGTGGCAGTAGAAACCTCAAGAAGACCCCCACATTTAGCACCTAAAGATTCGAAAGTCTTCGTATTCCAAAGAGAGAACGGAACACCTTTTGTACATAACATTGTGTTGATTATTTGGCCTATCTGGAAATTTAGAAATGTAGTCATGTTCGAAAATATATATACCAGACCCCCTAAATTTATCAAACAGAGAAAGTTAGACTTCATGGATAGTGATTGCAAAAATTCGGTATCAAACTACATCATAAACCGAAGAACAACTCCGTCTTTTCCACTTGTTGGGGAGCCAAGGTTCTCCTAATTTTTATTATTATTATTTTATTTTATTTTTTTGCAGATTTTTTTTTTGTAGACAGTTGCTAAAGAATCTAAATCTCTTATGATTGGTCCGGTCTCTTCTGATAACTTTCTACGTATTGAAAAGGCTTCATTGTTTTGCTCGTGTGGTGTTCGGCGAACCATCAGCCAATCGGAAAAAAATGATACCATGCCATGAATTTGTATATGGTTCTGCACCCATGAACTCTTATTTTCGTGGATATAAGGATTTTGTCTGGATCCTACCCAAGCAGTTGTTACTGAAACATCTGAAGGCCAAATGTAAGTTGAGGCCAACTCTGTTTTTAGTAAAGGAATGTATGACTTACTTGAAATTAAAAGATGTCTATTCAGTCAATGGGTACTCTCTACCAGCTGCAATCGGGTCCATAAAGTCGTGTCTTTGGTTAAATTAATGTATTTTCGGCACGTTCATTGCTGGGATAACATATTTAGTGTGTGATGTTAGTTTATTCAGAAAATGAGAACTCAGATTTTTATACCGCCGTATACCTCTATTGTCATATACTTTTTAAAGCCTTGAGAAGTATCCTAGGCTTGGCTCCATTGTACCAAGGTTTGAGCCTGAACATTCTCAGATTTTTTTGAAGCTGGCACTATAACCTGAAAATGGTTAGTTTTGCAGCATATTCAGTTCCTTGACAAGTTGAACTTTATGGGCTTAGAACAATAACTAAGCTTAGCTAGATGTCTCTGCTTGATTGCTGTAAAAATCCGTCTTGAAGATTAACATTTTGACATATTCAGTAGATAAGTGTTTATCAACCCGATATTGTTATGGAATGGAATAGAATGTTGAATTAATTCTCTCTTATTTCAGCGAGTGTGAATATGCTTATAACTTTATATTCAATCACCGAGGCAGTAATATTACTTCAAGGAATAAGAAACCAACCACTGATTATAATGTATTTACTGGACCAGTAATGAGCAATAATGGTGAACTTAAAGATATGGCTTTAATTAGAATTCTAAAGTCCTTGATCTGCTAAGACTATTTTTCAACTGTGTGCATTGATGGCAAAGAAGATTAGATTGAAGCTGCAAAACAATTGGTCAATGAAGTCATAACCGAGGTACGTTTTAAACTCCTCCACAGCTCAACTGATATCTCATATTAACATGACTGATGGATGTGTTTGTATACTTTTGGCGACTCTCATTACTGTGCATCAGCAGCATTTCCAGTAAGATATAGTGCCTGTCCATTTACAACATAACTTGGCATTTTCTTAATTATAATTTGAGACCTTTAGGCCTCTTCCTATGGGTATGCCAAACACTGATATTTGGCATATATGCACCCACTATGGGTATGCCAAACTGCCAAACTCATATGCCAATATGTTATTCCTGGCATATAGGCATAGGAGACAGAGTCTCTATCGAGCGATAGAGATTCTATCGCCGAGCCGAGCGACAGAGACTCTATCGCCGGGCGATATTCTCTTTATCTCGGCGATATTCACTTTATCTCCGAGTAATTCCAAATGATATTCACTTTATCTCCGAAAGTAATTTTATATATATATAAATTATCCTTCTCTCCTACTTTTTCATTATTCTAATATATTTTTATATTTTATGGGTCCCACTAAATATATTATAACACTAAAACTTTTATAAATACCCCACCACACAAACACAAATATATTTTTTATTCATTAGGGTCCCACCCAACACAATTAAATATATGTTTTTAATCAAGTTTGGCATATCTACCATAGTGGGGAAACTCATTTGCTGCCAAACTACATTTTTTTGCCATACCCATAGGAAGAGGCCTTAGTGGTCAGTAATACAAATGTAACCATCATCCAAATACAATATACAAAGAATCTAGGCTCACCCTGAATTTGCAACACAATATCATAATTTAAATCAGCTTGACCTCTAGTCTGAAAAGTGTTATCTTCTTTTTTATCAGCAAAATTGAATATGGAGAATATTGCCATCTATCAACATATCCACCATTTGTCAATTTGATATACACATGAAGAGCATGGCCTCAAGTAGCTAAGATTTATATAAGCACTAATGTGCATGTTTGTCAAAACAATCTTTTGACTGGAACACAAATAAAAGCTGTACAAGAAATCTAATGCATTCTAGAATCATTAGCAGTAAAGAACTGAAGAAGAAGTGAAGAAGTGAAGAAGAACTTACCATTCCGGAGTACAACCTGACACAAACCACCTACACAAGTTGCCACGATAGCTTGAACTATACCTTGGTGTTTTCGCCAGTAAAGCAACGTATATCTTGCCATCATTACCACCAGCATAAAATACGTCTTCACAAGGGTCTAGTGCGACTGCATTAATTACTGAAGGGAATTCTGTTGTTCTCAGCCACTTCCCCTACGATAAGCTCCAAACTGCCACACCGAAACATTAAGCACTATCAATAAGAATTCTACATATTCAAAGGCTCGAAAAACAGTAACACAGGGCATGATTTTTAAGGCAAATAAAGGTATGTGACCAGGATTGATATGGCATGCATTGAGATGTTATTGAGCATCTACCATTTCTGACGATGCAATCTGGCATTGTTATAGGTAATTTATTAACTAATTAAGTTCACTAAAAGAGTGGATAACGATTACAATCCAGTAGTTGACTAATTAACTCGGTTGAAGAAATACAACAGAATATAAGCACTAAGATGAAAATCAATGCTATAGTGAAAACATAACAGAGTTCAAAATAAACAAACTTCTCGGATGATGTAGGCATAAAAGAACTAAAGGGTCGGTTTAGATTTATGACAGACAAACCTTTATACTGAAAGAGGATAAAAAAAAAATTTATAAAAACTCAGCAACACATAGATCGTAATATAAAAATGTATTACACTAGACAACCTTGCAAAGGTATAAATGTCAGCTTCAAATCCTAAATATCACTATGAATTTCAAATCCTAACTATCACTAAGAATTTACTCCAGGTTTAAGCAGGATATGAACAAACCAAACCTTTTTCTCTCCTAGTAACATAAGTTAACAGAGAGAATAAGACCAACTGCTTTGACCTGCTAGTGAAGATAGTGAAAAAAAAAACACCACTTTTCGCCCGTGCAGATAGAGAAATAAACGCCAAAAGCTAAGAAAATACTTCCACTAATAAGATCAACTCAAGATTGACAGTAAAACCTATGCTACAAAAGTTGAAATCTGAACCAATATCAAAATCCCATGCTATTACAGTAAACTCTAGTTATCACTTCCATAAATAAATAGGACTTCAACCCAAAGAAGGACTAAGAAAACTTTACCAAAAGTAAGACTTCAATCGAAAAAATAGCAGACAACCCCAATTCCCAACCATTTGAAATAATAATTCCAAAAACCAGATTCAGAAATCATATCTCTGACATAAAGATGTTTTAGTTCTAAAGAGATATCTATCTTTTGAGCTAGAATACCCATTCCACTTGTCAGTACAGAACTTGACCCTCATACCATTTTGAACCAGTAAAACAATATTCATATTCTCTTTGACATATTGCCGAGTCTTTAATATACCTGCCAATAAATATAGCCCAAAGGTCTCCCAAGCCATAAGTTTAACAAACTCAAATTCACTATCCCTATCAGAATATCCTCCTGACTCATGAAACCAACTATAACAAAAGAAAAGATGAAGAGAATGAAGACTTTAAATAAGATACTGTAAAGCTTAACAAAGATATGAACATGGTTCTGCATGCATAATTCCTTCTGTATTTTCCTGGGAGTCAAAGCCTTTTTCTGTACACAAAATACAACTCAACAATACTATTTCAGTAGCTTGTAGTTCACAATAGCCACACTATAACACAAGATCCAAACTAAGGGAGTAATGTAAACATGATCTAGCTACTCCGAGACTATGTTTTCAATCACCTTACTATAAGACCCACTAAAATGACATGGAAGTAGTCCCAACAGGTACAAAAATACACAGTAACTAATATAAGTTGTGATTGCTTAACATTGACATCAGACAGTGAACAACTTTAACTACTACAGCATGCACCGCGAACACTTCAAATAAACAAAAGGATGAATTAAGTAAGTTACCCTGGACTCTGCTGCCCATTTGACAGGCTTGCGGATGGGGAATGTCGTCCTGGCAATGGTATCTGAAGCGTCTTGAGAGCAAACATTTGGAGATCTATTACCAGCCCATTCATCCTCTTAACATCCGCAGCCTAATAAAGTCACACCTGGGGCAAAGCAAAGAAGTCACTCACAAGTGAATAATACACAATTTGTATTTTCATACATCTCATCAACCTTAAATTAGGTAATTAACAGCAGCATATTATAATAATAAGGAATATGAAAACGGGAACTGTTGATGATGAAGTATCAAAAACCAGTTGAATCTACATAGGTATATAACAATTTCAGTCCAGTACAAACACAAATTTAATCCCTATCAAATAATAAAACAATTTTACTATCTAAGCAAGATAACATTACATAACAGCTATCAACAAGCAAAACCCAGTTCTAAACTCAACCAAAACTAACTGAAATATAGATCTAGATATCTAACTTTCACAAAATCCCTAATTTTACCGTCATCTTTCCCCAATTTCAGATAATAGGACGAACTATCAATTCATTAGGAAGAAAAATAGAATTCATAATCTGTTACCTCATCAAAGAAGAAAAGCGTGAAATTTAACATCACTAGAATCAATTTTGGACCATCTTCAATTCTTCTTCATCGTCTTCTATATTTTGGGTCAACTGGATCGACACGGGAAATAGAAAACATAAGCTAAAACTGATCGAATTAAGCAAGGGTTTTATGCAGATGGGTTAATTTCAAACTGAAACTACTGTAGTAGTCTCAGGAGAGTTAGTGGCGGAATGAACGAGACAGACAGAGACGAAGAAGAAGGGCTCTTGTAAGCACGATAGAGATAATAGCGGCTTGGACCGCTTGGTTGGTTTTTACAAGTCTCGACTTTCACAAAGTCAATGATTCTTAAGACTTGTTTGACTCGCGTCTACATCGAGTAAAAACTACCGCCACATGCCACACCCATTTTTCTGATCTTTTTCACTGTTAAACCCACCGCAAAAAAAGTTCAGGCGCTAACTATTTTTTGGGTTAAAATTTCTCCCAAACTCATATAGTTTTTTTTTTTTTTTTTTTTAACCGCAAAAACTATAAACTCATATAGTTTATAAAATTATTTTTCTTGCTTATTCTTCCTTGATTTTCTTTTTCTTTTTATGACTTCCTTTATCCTTCGTCTTCTCTCTTTTTAATCTACGAAGAAGGTTTCTGTTCAATCAACGTTAAATCGATTACGATCAGAAATCATAACCTATTATAGATGCATAACTTGTTATGCAGTCGGGAAAATGGTTGCATAATTCGTTATGCGTCTGCTTTTTCTGTTGAATTCAGGCACATATAGCGTTTTAGTGGCTGCATAACAAAAATAATTGTTGCGTAAACAAAAATATGGCTGCATAACGTGTTATGTATCTTTTGTGGTGTATGCATATTGTGTTATGCATTTTATTTTTTTTGGAGGCTGCATAACAAATATGTAGTCAGTTTTCGAAATTTTTCCCTAAAATGATGATCACCTCCGATTTTTTGATCAGAAACAAAAATTGATATTGTTGTTTGTACTCCTTGTGCAGCTCTCTTTAAAAGCTTTCCAACGATATAAAATTTGTAAAATTTTAAGGCGCGGTTTTTTAAATATAATATATTAAAATTTGTTTTACAATTATACCCCCGAAAAATTAGAATGCATAACCCGTTATGCAAAGATTTTTCGTAATTTCAAATTATGCGTGTTATTGTAATCCAAAAATGTTTTGGGCCTAAAATAAATATATTTTTTATTTTGGGCCTGCGCCTATTTTTCCCCTACATAAATTCCTTCGGCATATTATTACAAGAGATGAGCCTGGTTATGGGCTTATTCAACAGAGACTCTCTACCCTGCCTTTCAAGCATGGCGGTTTGGGTGTGTAACACTTTGCGAGACACCAAGCATTTTTGCTTCCTTGCCTCTTGTCTGTAGACCCATGAATTGCAGTCCACCATTTTAAGAAACATTGACATCAGCGGTTGCGGTTCTTCTCTCCAACAAGCTGTGGACTCCTTCAACTCTCTTTGTGGTGTTGTTTCTTCTCTCGGTATTTTCTTTCACCTATAATAGTTAATATTTATGAGCTTTAACTCTAAATTTTTCGTAAAAACTCTAAATTTGATATTGTTACTTGTACTCATTAGATAGATCTCTTTTATAAACAACTAGATAAAATTTGTAAAATTCAAAGGAATGGATCTGTAGATATGTTATATTCTAGTTTGTCTTCCAATTATACTTCTTAAAATAATATGATACCCAAAGAGTTATAATAATTAGACTGAAAGAGAGGGGCATTTTCAGTTTTTTTAATAGTAACCATTTCCAATATATTTTATCAAATTGCACATTTGCATCTTCATTAAAAAAAAAATGGTCGTAAAAGGGACTCCCTCCCTTCCTTCGGTCGGTCGTCCCAATTAACGTACCACTACAAGAGCAATCGCCTCAACAACTTCTTTCCTTCCCTTTCTTTATTTATTCAGTGTCTTCGTATTGATTGTCTTTAAGGTTGAGCTTTATTGAATGAGTTTTTTTCTGTTTTAATTACCAGAATAAACGTTTTTTTATTTCCAATCAATTTGACGAATGAATTGAATTAATTTGATGCACAATAAAAGGTTATGGATCTGACGTGATAGAAGATTAAAATACGATGATTTCAGTTACCATTAAACAAGTGAGACCGACCCATATGGAAAGAAATACACTGAGTTTCCTTTCCGTTGGCTTGAATAAGATTGAGATCATTTTTTATTGTTTCGAGGTGTTAGACTTTACTGGGTCGAATCAGTTTGGACCGTATTGGGAACTAGTTCATTGGTCACCTAATTTTCACCATAGAGAACGGTTTCTGAAACTCTTGGGTCAGTAATGAACCGACCTAAAATCATAATTGGATCATCGGTTCACTGGTCCGACATCCCGTCCAGTCCGGTTTTGAGAACATTGATCCAGATGTTCATCCACGTTTTTCCACAAACCCACATGGCACACTACGTATAACTTTAATGGCATTCTCCTTTAATTCTGGTTTTCAATGTTTTGTCACGAGTAAGCATCGCACACTGATAGATCTGTTTGCGGAGGGTGGAGGAAATGAAGTCATTCTATTATTCGATTCATTTTTTTTTTTGATACAAATTATTCGGTTCATTTCGTTTCACTGAATCTTTGGTTTGGGGAGCGACTTTTTCCACTTTTTGCGTCAGGGGACCACTCTCTCTCATCGCGTCTATTAAATACGAAAAGGTGATCCTAGAACCCCAAGATATTTGAAACTTAATTTCCAACGTACCAAATGATTGCTGCACAGTCAAAACATATTAAAAAAGAAATCTAAAATGGGTTTTGTTATTTTGTGTATGGGTGCACAAGATAAGAGATAATCATTGTTAGGAATAAAGCTCATCAAGAATCATTCAGATCTTTACTGGTAACAGCTGCCAAGAGAAAAACAAGTATCAATCACTAGCTTATGTTACGCTATAGATTGGTATGGATTTATTGCAAATATATTCTCTATAATTACATATTCAAAAATATCTCTGTAATAAGAGCATGTAATCTCTATATATTTATTTACCTTTCCACCAGTTGAAGTGTGGATCAATTCACCAAAATATCATACTATGTTTTGGTATCAGCCAGAAAGATCCTAAACCACGCTTTCTTCATTTTTCCGCATCAATGGCAGTACCAGAAATATCCACTCTTCAAGCAATTCATGTTAACCATCTCATCAACATCAAACTCAATGATACCAACTATCTTTTATGGAAGACACAATTCAAGCCACTACTGAAGGGCTATCGTTTAGAAGGATATGTAGATGGTACTTATGCAAGACCATCACCAACCATACCAAACACACAAGCTGATTCATCACCATTATCAAATCCTGCATATGAAAAGTATGAACAGCAGGATCAGATCCTACTAGGCTGTCTACTTTCATCCCTCACAGAAGGACTATTAGGTCGTGTATCTGGTTTAACAACTTCAAAAGAAGTCTGGGATGCACTTGAAAAAATATATGCACCCAAGACAAGGGCACATCGAGATGAATCTAAGAAGGCAACTAATGAGTTTGCGCAAAGGTAACAACTCCATGTATGATTATTTTGCAAAATCTAAACAATTATTTGATGCTCTCACAGCATCAGGGAATGCACTTTCTGAAGATGATATGCAGAAATCAATTTTAAGTGGGTTGGATCAAGCATATGATTCAATTGTCACTTCGCTGAGCACTGTCGAAAAGATAGATATGGATGCATTTTATGCACATCTGATCTCATATGATGTGAGACTTGAGCAACAACTAGCTTCTGTTCAGCAACCAATGGCAAATATTGCCTCTTCATCTACTGCACCACCATATAAAAGACAAGAGCAAGGAAGGTTTCACCAGAATCAATCTCAACAAAATCAAGGTTTTCGCCAGCAAAGTCAACACAATCGACAGCCTAGAAGAGATCAAGGACAAGGTCCTTGTCGGATTTGCAATCGTAAAAACCATAATGCAAGTTTCTGCTGGTTTCGCAAAGATAACAATGCACCACAAAGAGGAGAACCAGCTGCATATCTTGCTTTACCTGGTGGTCCTGCTGATAACAATTGGGTGACTGACACAGGAGCAACTCATCACTTGACTGCAAATCTCAACAATCTGAACATCAGGCATGAATATGATGGAACTGAACAAGTTCGTGTGGGAAATGGCAATGCTCTACACATTGAAAATATTGGTAATGCTTCTTTTACCCATAATAACCGATCCTTTCATCTCAAAAATATACTTCATGTGCCTGACATAAAAGCAAATCTTCTTTCTGTTTCAAAGTTCTGCAAAGATAATAATGTATATTTTGAATTTCACTCCAATTTCTTTGATGTAAAGGATCTCAAAACTAAAACAACATTGTTGCAAGGCAGGAGTATGAATGGGCTCTACATATTTGATGATGTTCGAGAGATTACCAATACAACTCCAGCTGCTCTAGTAACCAACACTATTCCACTGTGGCATCAACGTCTAGGACACCCAATGCTCCGTACTGTTTTCGAGTCATTAAAAATTTTTCCCGTCCAGTATCAAATAAGAAGTTTGAGTTCTGTCATTCTTCTCATGTGAGCAAGAGTCATAAACTTCCCTTTCCAAATAGTAGTACTGTAATCGATAATCCATTGAGCTTACTTGTGTCTGATTTATGGACATATCCTTACTTATCTAGAAATGGTTATTGATACTATCTTCTGCCTTATGGATGCTTTCTCACATTACACATGGATCTATCCACTAGCTCGTAAATCAGATGCATTTCCTGTGTTCATTCAATTCAAAAAACTCATTGAGAATCAAACTGATCTCAAGATTAAAGTTTTTCAGTCAGACAATGGAGGAGAGTTTAAAAGGTTCACTGCTTTTCTAAATAGCTCAGGAGTTATACATAGATTTTCATTCCCTCATACATCAGCTCAAAACGGTCTTGCAGAACGTAGAATTAGACATATAACAGAGTCAGGTTTAGCACTTGTTTTCCATGCCTCAATGCCAAAATTCTATTGGTTTGAGGCTTTCACAACTGCATGTTATCTCATCAATAGAATCCCAACTTCAAAAACTGAGTCTAAATCTCCTTTAGAGTTATTGTTCAACAAGACTCCTGACTGCTCCTCTCTTAGAGTCTTTGGATGTTTATGCTATCCATGTCTTAGACCATATGTCTCAAACAAACTCGAACCAAGATCTTTACCATGTATTGTTCAACAAGACTTCTGATCTTTACCTTTCCACCAGTTGAAGTGTGGAAAATATCATACTCTGTTTATCATTGGCGTTGAAAATGATAAAAAACAATAAAAAAATGTGGAAGATAGTGTTTTTTGCATCGGAAAAGGTAGATGTTCATGAGTTTTTGAAGTTTTCTCTATACAAGTGCAAACTTTACTTTCTTCAATGCAAATTTTTCTCTATAAATTCTAGTTCAACAACTTGTACGAGTGACACCTCAACCTGTACATATATAGGATAAAGGACGTAGATTACATTGGTCGATCAACTGCCACTATAATGTCGAGGGAACACCACTCCGCATCAACAGCAAATGAGTGGATCGGTTTGAGAATGACTCGGGCCTTTTTGACCGAGTTGATTCAGTCAGTGGCCACAGTCAAAATCCTAATGATGTGAAATATCTTTAGTAAATCTTGGTGGTAAATCTTTTGAACTATAGTCTATAAGTACCTTTTGTTTTCCCAGGATCGTTCAAAAAAAAAAAATTAAACAAAAGAAGGATTACAACTTACAAGGATTGGTAGAGGAAGTGAGGTCGATCAACTTCCCATATACCAGTTACTTAGCAGCTTTATCTGCTAAGGAATTGAAATCTCTATTAATGTGTTTCAAACTTAGAAAAGCGTATGGAGGCTCCCTTCTCAAACGTATCTACTTCACTTGTTGAGAACCATATGGCATCTTATATTAGCAATCCTTTCCCCAATTGGATTTCCACCCATTAATATGTTCCGTACATGGGCTCCGTGTAATGTTTTTAACCCCACAATTGCCAAGTACTCACTAATAGTGTCGGGTACATATAAATTTGAAGACAAAGGTTGCTCCCCATGTACCATCTGTCTATGTGTACATGTCCTTTTAGTGACCTTGGATGCATATAATAGACGGTATTCTCTCATGCATATCAAACGTTACAGATTCTCATAAAATATTTTGCGACCCCTCTAAGTCTTATGGGCTAGATTGGAGGTGCTATATTAGCACTTAAGTGTTGCAATTCAAAAAAAAGCGTAGCAAAAAAGTTAACACTAGTTCTCTCCTAGCGATTCTGCTAGCATGTGAAGTAGCATGCTAGATAGTTACGTTGAATGGTTGGCCGCTTGAAAAAATACCTTTTCGCGGAATGGTTACGAGGGGTTTATTTTTGATCCGATTTGAGATTTGAAGCAATGAATGGTTCGTATTGGAGTCTTAATGGTTATTGGGCTGGCGCGAATGGTTGGCCGCTAGGTCGACGTGGACTGCTAATCTAGCTGCTAGATTAGCACTCCCATAAGACTTAGGAGGTATTTCTGACTGCTAATTTAGGTGCTAGACTAGCACCCCATAAGACTTAGTCTATTAGTAGGGGTAGATAAGGAACTCCTGTACCATGTAGCCTACTAAGAGGAGATGTATTATTTTACGAGGTCCTCTTAAGCTTATGATAAAATGAGCTTTTCGTGGCTTCTGTGAAACTGAGACTACGAGAAAAGCTTAATTTACTGTGTTTAGAATTTTTCAAAAATTCAATTTAATTCAGAAATCTAGTATTTAAGACATTTTTTTTTCAAATTAATACGTAAATATATCATGACTCCTGGCTCAAAAGAGTCCAGAAAGTCATGCACAGTACTGTCATGACTCCTGGCTCGAGAGAGTTTGTTTTTCATAGGTTAGGATTTGCAATTCAAAAAGGGCTTGCGGCGCAGCTTGTTGCGCGTTTGCCTGTTTCGTCGATGTAATTAAAATGTCTAATTTAAAAAAAAAAATTTATACGTAAAGAAAAATAAAAAACAAATATTTTATGGGGAAAAGGAAAAATATAAATATCTGCGAAAAAAATAATTAATAATATCCGCACATAATTCATATTTTTTTTCTACCTATTTAATGCACCATCACGATGCGGGACGCCCTGCACACACCAAGTTACAAATTTAGTGAAATTGAAAAGGTAAATGTATCCAAATTTACCTGTATCCAAATTTTTTCGGAAGGTAAATGTGGCTATTTGAATTTTTGCGTGTCATGGGCCTGGTTTTGTTTCGTTTTTGGTTTTTCTCTGCGTATTGGGTTTTCCTTAATTCAGCAGATTCCATCGAGACAAAACAAAATAAAAAAACTTTGTATCTAGGGGTGTGTAACGGACGGACGGATGCAGTTTAGAGATCACCCGCGTCCAATCCGTCAGAATTGCGGATTTGGAAAATCCATCCGCGTCCGGCCCAACCACCCCCTGATTTGATACCCACGGATCAGTGGGTGATGCAGACCAGATGCGGTTTAATCGTGAATTTAATCTCATAACAAAAAAAATAAATAAATAATCTTTACCTATCTGCCAAAATCCCTTCGTATGGATCTCTATATTCATGTTAGCTCACTATCTCACTCCCATGATAATAAATTAAAATAACAATGAAGCAAATGCAAGACCACCTTTGACGGATAATTAAGAACGCGAAATTGGAGGATATAAAAAGGAATTGGGGGATATAAGAAAAGGACAAAAACTTGATCCAAATATCAATTCGGGGTCACCCCTTATCTAAGTATTTTTTTAAATCCTAATCTACCCCTCACTAATTAGGATTAGTGATTAATAATAATTAGTAAAATCCTAAGATTTTTTTAAAATGATTAGTGTGTGTATTTTTTGGATTTGGGTTAGTGAGGTGAGAGTAGAAGGAGGGAAAAATATTTTGAGAGAGAAATTTTTTTGGGAAAAATGGAGGATGATTGTGAAAAGAGAATTGTTCTTCTTTGAATCTTTAGCTCAACTACAACAAGGAGCATATCTTGAATCTTGACTAACGACAACAACTCTCAATTGCAACTCATTGTTGAGCCAACACCCTTGAATGATGATTTTGACGAGTATGGAGAGTTTCTTGAAGAACCAACACAAGAAAGTAAACTTGCACAACATACTAGCATCCCCAACACACGGTGAAAAAGTCCGCTAAGATGTCGAAAAATCAATTTTTTTCTTTAAACCCTCCATTTTTTCAATGAAAAACCTCGATGCCGGCATGGTAGTTGTATGAATACCATGCCGTAGTCGCTTGATAAAGCCTTTGTATTCATACTACGACCATGCCGGTAACCGATATCCCCAATTTGAATAATAAACCGGCATAGCATTCTACCAAAACAACTATGCCGGTACAGAGTTAACCTTTTTACCTAACAAGGAATATACTGCGGAATATTCAACCGGCATGGTTTTATTGATATATTTAACCAAATGTAATCAATTCCATGTTTTTAGCATGTTTTAATTAAAAGTTTCAATGTAATAGATTACTTAGGAATGAAATAAAAGAGCATTCAAAATGGATTTATACTCAAAACTAGCGAGTGGTACGGCATAGAAGAAATCAAGCTTACGGTCTTGCCGGTTTTAAACAACTATGCAAATTTGAAAATAACATAAAGCTGGCATAGATTTTAGAAAATAATATTATCTAGGTACCTTCCAATATCTATACGAAACATGAAATTTTTAATCTTAAGTTAGGTATGATTTTATAAACAATTTCATTGCCGGTACCAAGGACCGACATTGATTTAGAACGATCTTGCATGCCGGAATGAGTACCGGCGCTGTTGAACCTAAACTTATATATGCCGACAACAGTCGCAAATAAATCTTGCAAGTATAAACATGTTCAACATAAACCAATCACTAGAAATCAAAACATGTTCAACATAAACCAAACAACTAGATTCTACTTAAATGTTCTTAATCCAGGTATCATAAACCAAAAGCAAAGCAAACAACTAAAGAGTTAACCACGAGGTACAAATGAAAACAAGTTTGGAATTGTTCAAGACGTAAAAACCACCATCGAAAAAAAGAAACACAACTAAAGAGTTAATCACTTGGTCTTTTGCTTCTTTTGGGCCGGTTTCTTTTTAGTTTCCCCGAACAAAGCTTTTGCACTAGGGTCGGTTTCTTCAATTCTATCAAGCTTTTCCTCGACTTCCTTCATTTCTTCAAGGGATAACACCTCTCCTTCCTGGTACTTGCAACCCAACATCTTCTTTAACTTGCCAAGCCGACGCCGCTAGTTTAATACATCAAACACATAATTAGTATACATATAAGATTATGTGTACATTAAACGACTAAGCAATTAACAATACTTACTAGCAATCTAACGGTCTTATTAAGTTGGGTCATCGTATGTGGTGCCTGTGCGGGAGTTGGAACGAGAGTGTTTTTCTGGGGAGGAACTTGGACGTCATCCGGGCGGACGACATAAGGATGTGACCATTGCAGGAAATCTTCCATGTAGTCGGCATCAACTTCGTCACCGTTTTCAGCAATCTCCAACTTCTCCCACCGAATAATATCTACCAAACGACGTGGTTCCCTATCCCTCCAATCTGTTTGGACCGGTTCTGAAACATACTCTACATGCAACCGATTTGGAGTTGAAAAGCACCGAGAAAGGTCAAGATCAAAACATTGAAAAGATGCCGTCTGGAAAAGTGCTAATTGCTTAAATCCAAGTTGGCGCATCACACGTGTAGGATTAGCCATAATGTATCCTTTTGGGTGGAAAAACAACTCATGGTAAAATGCAACGTTACCAAACCTCAAAACCTGGTGGTTTCCTCTAGCCTCCTTGTAAGGGTCGAATCTTTGGTACTCATTGCGTCCAAAGCCAATCTCATATCGATCAGTCGACCTATGTTACCGGGCTTCGGAGTATTGTTGAACTCATATCTCTTAGCTATAGGCGTATCGGGTTCGGGAAGGTCTATGATCTTCAAAGAGGGGTAGACCTTGAACAAGGTTGGGAAGTGTTCATAAGCACAAACCTATTCCAATGTGAAGCAGTAAGTTTTGTTTCTAAGTTCATGATAAGGGTACATGTAAACAATATACATAATAACAAAAGTTTAAAAACAAAATTACCTGCAATAGAGTGAAATTCCCGAAAAATTGGTTGGTTTTAGGTTTAGAGGCCCTTCTAATCTCGCTCATCAAATGTGCCATTACCGCGGTGCCCCAAGAATAAGCATAGACATCTTCCAACGGATCCAAGTACTGAAGGTAGTTCGCACTAACCCTGTTGCCATTGGTGCCAGGGAATACCCTAGTGCCCAAGATGTATAACGGTATGCGGCATAAAGATAACGAATTTGTTTAAGGTCACATCCATCCTCCAAACTTCTTTTATTTGTGTTTTCAAATTTCTTCCTAAGCAGCATCAACTTGATTGTCTTTGTCTTACCAGACGTGGATTCATAAAAGCTCTCCACAAAAGTTTTGTAGTCCCAACCAAACAGCTTGTTAGTTAGACCGTGCAACGTCGACCATTCTTGGTAAAGAGACTCAACTCCTTCTGCAATTGATTTGCCGGTAACATTCAAGCCTAGAATGTTCTGAGCATCTTCAGGAATGAAGGTCATCTCCCCAAAAGGGAAGTGCATGGTATCGGTTTCACCATGATACCTTTCGACGAAGCAATTGACAGTAACAGAATCAGGCTTCACATAATTTTCAACCAAAGCATATAGACCAGTATCCTTTACTATTTCTTGGACCTCTTCATATTTGTCGGACAAATTCCAACAATCCGCGGCTTGGTTTTGGCAAACACGCACATCCTTCTTATGATCCTACAATTAAAGACAATACAATTAAGAGATTTTACATATTTACACAACAATACATATGTACAAGATAAAAAATTCTTACATAGGTTTGATAGATAGTACGAGCCCAGGAGTGCTTGTATCCAAATAGTATTTTCGGATCCAGAGCTTCACCCCAAATTCTATCACGTTCAAGGTCAGGTATCATGTCATTAATGTGAGGAAGGTGAGAACCCCTAACTTTCACTTTGACGTTGCCCTTCTTGCCATTGCCTTGTGTTGGTTGTTGACTTGGCCCACCAACTTCGCTTTGGATTGCTAATTGACTTGGAGGAACCACATTACCTTTATCCTCAATTTCCTCTTCATCTTGCTCATCTTGATCATCATGCTCACAGTTTTCAAGTCGACTACGGTCACCACCACTTTTCCAAATTATCCCTCTTGTACCATCCCCCAAACGAATCTTACGACCTTTATCCTTCCCGTGAGGAGCCAGAGACTGAGGAGTATCAAGACCGTCCTTCCTTCTTCTCTTAGTGACAACATCTTTTTTTTTTTCTTTTGTTAGCTTCCTTGGCTTTTGACCTATATCGTAAGCATACGAAAAGCAATGAATATAAGACGACTCACCTTCAGTTTTAGTACCGGCATTGACTACCATAAAATAAACCACGCCGGTACAATGTTCCGGCAGTACACATTGACTATTGACACTGCCGGTATCAGCTACCGACATACAATGTAACCTAAAATCTAAGCCGGTTTTGGTGACAATTTTCCTGTATGTTTTAAGTCTACTACCGGCATGCTCGAATTATTACAAACGAATGCCGGTACCCAAAACCGGCATGCAATGAAACCAAAAAATGCCGGTACAAGTGACAAATTCATAAACTCTACTGTATGTTTTAAGTCCACCGCCGGCATACATGAATTATTATCAAACACTGTCGGTACTAAAAACCGGCACTTTATTCATCCTAGATTGAATGTCGGTAGGGAAAATTCAGTTTCTGGTTATTCTGGGGTTGTAAACTGGCACTGTATTCATCATAGATTGAATGCCGGAACACAAAACTGGCACAGTGTTCATACAAATTTCAGTGTCGGTACACTCTGAAACTCAACTGTTTGAGTTAGGGTTCGCGATTCTAACCTAAACCCATTGCTATAGATCGATTTAAACACCTACAAAGTAGTTTAAAATAACTTACCTTCTTACAAAAGCCATATTTCTGAGTAGTTGATTGTCAGAGAACGTTGCTTCTTCGTCTTCTTGCTCTTAAGCAATCTTAGAAATTCTTTGCTCCTGTTTTTGTTGAGCAATCGATGAGGTTGAGTTCGGTTGGGCATTTGGTTTCTTTCGTGGAGGCATTGTTTATGATTCGGGTAGGTTAATCGACGAAGAATTTTTTGAATCGACGATTAATCGATGAAGAACGGATGAAGAACGATGAAGAACGATGATTTTTTTTTCAGAACCTAACCCTTGGACAGTGCCGGAACTGATTTGAGAATGGGGGATAAATGGTTTGGTTTTTGATTTTAAGTTTTAGTAAAAAGGGCATAATAGTCTTTTCATAATGTTTTTTAATTAACCAAAGGGTATTTTAGTATTTTCATACCCAAAAATCACCCCTTAACACACACCATGGGTTGGGAGAAGTAATCAATATCCCCCAATTCCTTTTTATATCCCCCAATTTCGCGTTCATAATTAACTGTTACCTTTTTTGTGTTTATATTCAGTATCAAGAGGAGGGAACATCTTTTTTTGGCAGTAGTTCTCACAACACACCAATTGAAGAGTATGTATTCCTACCCCCATGTTTTCTTTCGTGACACTAAAGGATATTTTGGTGACATCTTTATTTTTGATATAGTCCTCATTTGTCTCTGGCGGTGGACATGTAAGAAAATTCTATGTACACACATATGAGATAAACCAAAATATACACACAGATCTTGCCTAGATTAAGGTCATGATTAAACATAACAGTTTGAGTTATAACACATACCTGAAAATTGCTGATTACCTTAGCTGCAACTGTATAAGAATCAACTGTTAGATATGAGAATTGAGTCTTCCCTTATCTTTCAAATCTGCCGTATATGGGATACTCGTATCAAGTTAGATGAGAAGAGGTACTCACCTCTTTTATATTAATCTCTGATATGAACATATTACGAGAAATCAGAGATAAACAACAATCGATTTGGATTCTTCGAAAAGCTCGGAACTAAAGAGTTTAATCCAACCAGGTTTCTTTATCCTTAATGATATGAACATCATATGCGACATAATCCAGAGTTTTACAAATACCGTGTTTAGTTTTGACCACACATGGGACTTTAACTTGCTTAGGAATAGAACTAAACTTTACATTCTCCCACTTGGTCAATACAAAACACTTAATTTTGATGAAGACAACACTGGATTAAGTTTTGAAAATGGGTGGCCACCCTTTGTTTGAAATCAGTCGCACAAGTATCATACAAAGATAACTCTTTAATAACCTTCACCTAAATATAACAGCACCACTAAGCTGGATCATGAAGACATAATGCATTCTATGAGATGCAAGGTCAGTACATGGTCTTAGGTTTAGCATTACTGAAAATTCAGGCCATCTTTATACTCAAAGTGACAATTGAGGTGTTGTGAATGTATAACACAATATTTACTGCAATCTTTTATGTGTCATTCACATCAGTCCATGCTTCACGAAACAAAATGTTCATGTTATCCTAATATTTTACTGCTTCTGCACGTAACAAACCGTTATCCTAATATTTTACTGCTTCTGCAAGTAACTAAGAGTTTAATCCAACCAGGTTTCTTTATTCTTAATGATATGAACATCCTATGCGACATAATCCAGATTTTTACAAATACCGTGTTTAGTGTTGACCACACATGGGACTTTAACTTGCTTAGAAATAGAACTAAACTTTACAGGACATTGTACTAAGACTAAGCCCGACACGAAGTGGATCACATGCAAGCATCGAGAAGCTTCAAACCTTCAGTTTATTCAAGAAGATTATGCAGATCTTGAAATGTTCTCTGAAGCGGACGAACCTCTTACTCCCCGTAAAAAAATTAGAAATATCTAATATAAAACACATGTTATCCTTGTAAAAATTTTAAACTCAAAGTCCAACCGCAACCAAACCGCTAAAAATGCGGATTTGATAATCCCACCCATGTCCGTCTCATAGATTTTGCGAATTGGGTTTTACCCGTAATTTTGCGGACGGATACGGGTGAAATCCGCGGTTCCGGACTTTTTGCTCACCCCTATTTGTATCCAAATTTGTATTCTTATTAATGATGAGAAGATTTGAAAAAGACGTGTAATTCACGGGGTTAATGTATCCAAACTTGTAACATTACATGGTCGATGTTTCGGAATATATGGTGTGAATCAGAATATATAGTACGAACCGGAACTGGCAAATTAGTGGGTCAAATGAGTCTCGACTCGCACATGATTGATACCTTATTGATGACTTCAGCGATTCATGTACCTTTACCCATAATAGTTAATATTTATGAGCTTTGCTCTGAATTTTTCCTAAAAACTCTAAATTTGATATCGTTATTTTTGTGTAGATCTCTTTAAAAAAAATCAACTAGATAAATTGTAAAATTTCAAGGAATGGATTTTTAGATATACTATATTCTAGTTTGTCTGCCAACTATACCCCTTAAAAAAATAGTATACACAAGAAATTATAATAATTGGACTGGAAAAGTGGGGCATTTTCGGTTTTTTAGTAATAGCCATTTGCAATCTTTTTATCAAATTGCATATTTGCATTAACCTTCATTTTACAAAGAAAAAAATGAAAAAAAAAGTGGCCATGGAAAGGTCTCCCTTCCTTCCTTCGGTCGGTCGTCACACGTACCACTACAAGAGTAATCGCCTGAATACACACCTTATTTCCTTCCCTTTCTTTATTTATTCGGTGTCTTCGTATTGAGTGTCTTTAAGGTTGAGCTTTATTGAACGAGTTTTTTTTTTTAATTACCACAATAAACCTTTTTTATTTCCATTTAATTTGACGAATGAATGATTAGATTTGATGCATAATAGATGGTTATGGATCTGACGCGGTGGAAGACTAAAATATGATGATTTCAATTACCATTAAACAAGTGAGGCCGGCCCATATGGAAGGAAATACAATGAGTTTCCTTTTCGTCGGCTTAGATAAGATTCAGAAGATTTTTTTTATTGTTTTGAGGTTTACTGGGTCGAATCAGTTTGGACCGTATTGAGAACTGGTTCAGTTGGCAGATCGGTAAGGTCAACCAGTTTTCACTACAGTAAAACTTCGATAAATTAATAAAATTGGGACCAAAGGAAATTGTTATTTCAGCGAAGTTATTAATTTATCGAGTTAAATTTTAGCTTATACAAACCTAGTCAGGACCAAAGAATTTTAAGTAATTAATTTATCGGGGATTAATTTATCGAAGTTCTACTATATAGGGAACAATTTTTGACATATTGTTGGTTCAGTAACGAGCCAATCTAAAAACATAATTTCGTCGGTTTATTGGTCCTGATTACCCCGTCAAGTCCGGTTTTGAGAACATTGATCCAGATGTTCATCCACGTTTTTCCACATACCCGTGTGACACACGACGCATAACTTTAATGGAATTCTCCTTTAATTCAGGTTTTGGATGTTTTGTCACCTATGAAGCACGAATACTTCAAAATCGATGGCGTATCTGTATCGAAGTAGTATCAGTGTCATACACTTAGGGATACGTATCAGATACTCCATTTAAAGTATCCCATTTTAGTAATTACGAAAAGAACAGAGGATATTATGGGATACCTCTCGGATACTCTAAGAAGGGATACTTCTTCTAATATAATTGGAGCATATATAATTTTTATCATTAGAGAAAAATTGGAGCGTATATAATTTTATCTACTCAATGAAGATAAACACGATTGTACCCAAACATGCTAAGGACTTAGTGTTTGTTCATAGTAATATTCGTCTCCTTTCACGAAAAACTGAAAATTATACGGAAGGAGAAAGTAGAATGTGGGATATCAGTGGATATAAATTTGATCCACTAGACGGTGTAGGAGAACTTGAAGTTGCAAATCTTTCACTCGATGAGCCAGAGCTAGAAGCAGTCCTCTTTGATGAAGACAATATTGATGAGCGATGGGTGAGCGAGATGTTAGATAGATTTTATTTGTTTTATTATAATATTCCAAATAGTATTTAAGAAATATTTTATTCTACGTGATTCTTTTTACTAAAGTGAATTATTATAAAATTAAATAATTTTTAGTAAATACACGTATCCCCATTTTTTTTATCATTGACGAATCCTCGTATCAATATCCCGGTATCGACATCCCCATATCAGTATCCGTGCTTCATAGTTTGTCACGAGTAAATGACTTGCACTAATAATTCTATTTGTGGAGGGTGGAGAAAGTGAAATCGTTTTTTAAGGAAATCTACAAAACGGTCACACAATTAGGACCCGATTTGCAAAAGGGTCTTACTGCCACAAACAATTAATAAAAAGGTACTACTTTCGTTAAATGAGCCATTAACTGCGTGGGTCCCTTGAAGTCAGAGTTAAAAGGTATTGTAGGATTACCAATATATCCCTGACCTAACCAAACCCGATATGTAACCGTAGATCGGGTCACCTGTTGAATCTTGAGAATAATCTGTACGGTCAGGAGAAGATTTGCAAAGACCAAATCTATAATAGATAAGGTTCTCATTTCCTCTTCGTTCTTACCGCCTCTTTCATTCTAGGGTTCCTTCTATTCCTCTTCTCTGCTGGAAAAAGGCGATCGATCAAAAAATGGAGTGATTTAGATCAATAACAGTGATACCCACAGGAAGGTTCCTCTTAGTGATGAGTTCCCTAAAAGTTCTAGTTTGTCAGTTGCACAGAGTTGTTATTCAACACCTAAGAAGGCAAAAACTACTTCATTTCTACATATTGGATGAGAGATGCACCACTGGGTCACTCTTGACCCATCAAGTTTCTTAACACCTAAGAAGAGGTTGTTATATAGTAAGTCACCTGAGCTATTAAGGAGAAGTCCTAGGTTGGTGTCTAAGTCTATTGCTGCAGTCATTGGGAGTGGTAAGAAGTTCTTATTTGTTAATGTGGATGATGATGAGGTTGTAGATGCTGAAACATCACTTGAATCAAGACTTTCACAGTTGGAGTATGACAATAATATACAACTGACAAATAATGATATAGATGTGTGTCATCCCATTGATGATTGTAGAAGCCCACATTGTGATGATGCAGAAATGGGTATTGAAGTGTATACAAAATTTGTCAACAACTATTTTGGTGGAGTAGATTCTTTTGATTACTTACATCCACAACTATATAAGAAAAAGAATGCAGGTAATCTTTCTATTTCACTATTTTGTTTGTCTACATTCCTCTTGTATGCATTTGAACTTGTCTGACTTTTTTTGTAGATGAAGCAAGTAATGTTATTGAGAATGATGTCCCAAAAGGAAATACAGTAGTTGTTCATGAACCATATGATGCTGACAGTGGGATAACTCTAGTAGCTCTGATTCTGAAGTTGAAGAAGGTGCTTTATTAGTCCAAGATGTTGCAGAGGATGATTGGGAGTGAACAGTTTGGATCCATCAGTATGAGCAAGTTTGGTGGCCACACGTAGAAGATGCTGAAAGAACATGTGACTTTGATGATGATACTGGTAATGCTGAACAATTTATAGATGTTGATACAATGTTTGTGGGTATGGAGTTTATGGATAGGAAAGATTTTAAGAGTCACTTAAGGGGATATGCAGTCAAGAAAAAAATTCAGTACAGGTTGAGGCCCAATGATACAGAAAGGATTAAGGTTAATTGCAAGTATAACAAGTCTCAGAATTGTAAATTTTTTATATATGCCAGTGTTAGAAGTCATGAACCTACTTTCATAGTCAGAAAGATGAATTTGGAGCATACATGTGTCACAGAAGGTGTAACCAAAAATAAGACAGCAAATGCAGAATTTGTAGCATAATTTTTGTATGACAAGTTGAAGAATGGAGATCCAATGCCAATTCCATATACTTTGCAAGATCAATTCCACAACGTTCATTATACCAGTGTTCCATATCATGTGGCTTGGAGAGCTAGAACTAAGACATTAGAAAAAGTAAATGGAAGTTATGATGATTCATATAAACTGGTTCCAGCCTTTTGTGATATGGTGGAGAAAACCAACCATGGTTCTCTTAAAAACTACACATATGGAAGGTGAGTTCTTCTTGTAACATGGTTTGTAGATTAACTTATTTTTAAACATTAATGCATATAATGTGTGGGTTATATAATCTGTTTCATTATTCTATTGCAGTGTAGATCACTTCTTTGATTCCACGATAATTGCTTTTGCAGCACCACTGAAAGCATTTCATGAGGGCTGTAGAAATGTTGTTGGATTTTATGCTTGCCATTTGACTAGAAAATGGTGGGTGTCTGATGGAAGCAACTACTTTGGATGCAGAAAATAGAGTAGTGCCATTAGGTATTATGGTAACTAGAAATGCAGTAGGTGAGAATTGGTACCTGTTTTTGAAATGGTTGAAGCCATACATCATTAATCACCCTAGAGGAAAGTTAACTTTTATCTCAGACAGACAAAAAGGGTTGTTAGAGTCCATTTCTGAATTATTTACAGATCATTTTCAAAGATATTGTTTCAGGTTGGTTTAGTTGGTGTTGATGGTGGATTTTCATTCAAGGTTAGATTTGTAAAAAACCAGAAAAATCATGCGCTGACATCTTGTAAAAGATAAAGCCATTTATAAGTGTTGGATATTCCCTCACTTAATTCACCAAGAATGGATCATGTAGCAACAATCCCTTCTTGTGAATTTCATATCGACCTTGTATTTCTGTACTCATTATCGGTGTGGCATGACGAGCGAGTGTTACTCTTATAGAGTAACATGAACCTCAAGCACTATAATGAATCATTATCGGTGTGGCATGACCAGTGTTATTCATATATAGAGTAACACGAACCTCCAAGCACTATAATGAAACCATGTACGAAATACCCGTACTGGTGATGCTCGGTGTGTTATATTAGCCCGAGCCCCTCTCGGTGTGTTATATTAGCCCGATTGAGCCCCTCTCGGTGTGTTATATTAGCCCGATTGAGCATCCGGACTTGACCTGTATCGGTCTCGGATATGATCTGATTGCAGTCATCCAACTCCATAAGCATGATTGGGTGACCACAGATCAATTCCATCACCCTAAGCATGGTATGGAATACCCACGGCCTTAGCTTGCCAGATATGATCTGATCGCAGTCATCCAACTCCATAAGCATGATTGGATGACCACAGATCAATTCCATCACCCCCAAGCAGGTATGGAATACACACGGCCTTAGCTTGCCAAATATGATCTGATCGCGGTCATCCAACTCCACAAGCATGATTGGATGACCACGAGATCAATTCCATCGCCCCCAGCGGTATGGAATACACACGGCCAACCCGCATGGTCGACCATTGGCCTTTGCTTGCCAAGAAACCGTCCATACCAAGCATTATGGACGGAAAACCCTAAATTAGGGTTTGCGGCATATTACATGTCGCAAAAGCAGTCTCAACCATCCATCTTCGCGGTATAGATGGAGGGTGTAGATGTAGACTCAAAGGGCCCGGAGCATGTCGACACAATCACCATGTGACCAGCCTACACACTTGGCCAATCGGTCAAAGCCAACCGTGGTTGGTTACAACAAAACCGTCGCCCAAAAGAGCATGGTCGCGCGGCTTTGAAAGCCAAAATTAGGGTTTCGAGTCATCACGCGCGTCCATCTTCTCCCGTACGAATGGAGGGTCACAGATTGGATTAACCAAGGCCGGTCATACCAGCATGACCACCGTGGGCCCATCTACCTCCTCTTGCGGTCGGCCAAGGCATACCATGCCGGCCAACCCAAAACGCACGCCCAAACTCGTGCGGTTACACTCCCAAATCTAAAGCGATCTCGACCGCTCAACTTCTTAGGATGATTTGGATGGCTTAGATCACGTTTTCATGGGATAATCGGTATAGGTGTGAACACCAACCTACCACCTACACGGTGGTATGATCGACCAAGACCAGGCCAAGATGGGTCGTCTTGGGGGCGCGCCCAAACTTGGGATGACACGCGGTTACCAATTCCTTTGCGGTAAGAGATTTACGCGCAAACCAATCTCGACCACTCAACTTCACTTAGGACGGGTGGGTGGCTTAGATCACGTTTCATGAGACGGTAAGACATAGGCATGAACGTCGGCCCTACCGTCTTCACGCCAAACCAACCGGCCAAGACCAGGCCAAGCTAGGTCGTCTTGGAAAATGCGCGTAGGAAAGGAGTATGGCGCGCGGCTTCTTGCGGTATCAAACTTCCGTCGCAAAATCAATCTCGACCACTCCCCTTTGACGGTCAAATTGAGTGGCCCGGATCGCGCTCTCATGAGGGAACGGAATACGGCGCCTACACCATCATGCGTCAACACGCATGTATGGTCGGTCCTCTCCAAAATCCTTCCCATGCTTGGTTTCGACCAAGGCTGAAGAGTGATGCTTGCGCACCTCTTTAAAAACCCTAATTTCATCAACGGTCGCGAGATGAGTGTCTCAATCATCATCTCATCCGTCCGACTTCACCGACTTGGTTATACAACCACAGTCGGGAGTTATTTGGTTAGTGAGCGGTCATTACACATCACTTTACCACACCGTAATGCGATACTGCATAAAATACACACGATCTTTGCACAAGTATCGACTTTACGAATAACTTGTTATTCAATTGACGATTACATGCTATCTTTCGTGGATCCACAATCCACATTCCAGGACATCAATCATGTCACAAAGCTGGGGATACTTCTTTGGGGTATTGGTGCGGCGGTTTACGGCGTGCGGCGTGCAGCGCGCCATCACAAGAACGTGTTAGGGAGTCATGGACGGTTAGAGATGAACAGGGAAAAGTGGGCAAGGCGGTCGTGTATTGCACGACACACAACTCCACTACTCCATCATTCCACTACCTCCACTTCCCACGAGAAACGTGAATGAGGCTCAATGACTTGTATAAATAGGTTCTCCGCCCTATTTTCCAACAACAAGGAATATACGGAGACGAGAACAACACAAGTTCATCGACGAAACCAAGTGTTGATACCGTCATATTCAACCATCTTGTCACAAGTCATAGCAAGCCAACACCTTCACAATCTCAACACCTTCTTCGCTTCCCTCCCTAAGATCAACCCCATCTCCTTCACTTTGTGACCGAAACAAGTCTGGAACGGCCATTTCTTGGTTTAGGCCGGACTTGCAGATTGATCTCTCGAATCTACAAGCACTCACCGCTTGGTGCATTTGTTGAAGGTTTAGATTCATTCCTCATCCACACCCCAAATTACCAAAGTGCAGGAGTAGTTTTCACCCATCAACAATTGGCGACCACGGTGGGAGATTGATCTATCGGTTGCATAAAATTGAATCCTCAATTTTCGGTTTCCATCTCGCAATGTGTCCAGGAAACTACGGGCGGTTCGAGATATCATGGGAAGCATATTTTTGGAATCTTTGGAGGATGTCTTGGCAAATCAAGCCGGTATCACCGGGAGGCGGAGCGAGACATTTCGCCTTTTGAATGACATAGCAGCACAATTACAAGAAGGATGCATCCACTCGCTTGAAAGCGGTGAATCCTTAGCCGGGGATCACACCTTTACCGGGGGGAGAAACAAAAGAGCGCGTAATCGCGGGGGACTCGGGGAAAGATGAACGGCGGGGGTCCGGTCGACGATGAGAATCGAGACGACTCCACGGGAGAAGAGACTTGTCCGGAGCACTACAATGTCTGCGCGAGATAAAGAAAGGAGCCTGCAGCCTATGGAACCGTGTTAGAAGATTTATATCTCAAAACCCTCGCTGAAGCCGGAAGGCTGTTCGACCCGCATCAACCTTTCAGGCGAGTGAAGAAATGCTTGAGGAAGGAGAGATCAATCAAGGAACGCGTGAGTACGAGAGGATGGGAACGTTCAATTCGATCACTCGGCGGTGACATTACGACACCTTCCACATCACTCTGCCTAGGCAAGCGATCATGAGATATGATGACATCCGCAAGTCTTACAACTTCATCTCTATTCCACATCAAGGCCACGGAGAGACATTGCAACGCCCGCTAACGAGGAAAAGCTAGACTCAAGGTACTTACATTTCCCCTTCCCGGTGAAGAAGATCCGGAGCTACTAGAGACGTGGGTGCGAAATGGAGAGTTGAAGCTACCCCGTGCACGGCGCCCACCTCGATCAACAAGTAATGGATCCGAGGTACTGTCATTACCATCGGTTCCTTCATCACCCCACCGGTGAATGCAACGCTTTGAAGCGCATTGTTCGGGAGAAGCTCGGTTCGAGAGATAGCTTGCGGAGGATTTTCTTAGAGAGGCTACTCCGGTCGATATGGTGAGGCTTTAAAAGGCAAGTAAGTTTTACTCAACAACTTTACAAGAAAGATAGTTTAGAATTCACTTTGGGGACTTAGCATCCCGCACGTGGAGAAAGAGGCTCGGTGATCAAACGCCATGTTTGTTTCCATTCGTACCTCCCTTTTACATAACATTTGCAACTTCATATATGTGCAATCATTCATGACCAAGATGCAAACCTCATTTAACATAATCTCTTTCAAAAAGTTTGTTCACAAAACTATCTCAAAATAAGCCAATTCAATTACCTATTCAAGACTAGGAAGTGGAAGAAAATCCTCACTATCACTCAAAAAAAAAAAAAAAAAAAAATCTAAAAGGAAAAACAAGTCGGTAGCTACAATCTTTCAAGGGAAGTCCTTCAATGACAACTCATCCTTACGGGCAAGAGAGACTTTCATCCTTTGAAGTACAACTGCTTGACTTCGGTTCCTTAGGCAACTTTTCAACCTCTTCTTCTGGCGAGTAACACGGTATACGAAAGGGCTCAGTCTATAATTTACGGAGCTACCGTGGTCAATACACCTTATGCAGCCGTCACTTCTACCACGGTGCCAGCGTAGCAGGAGATATTCCAACAAGTGTAACACCTCCCGTCAGTCCAGTCGGAGCGCCGCAAATCCCAATAACTCCTCAAGCGTAACGCCTCCGGTAGTCACCCGAGCAACAACTTTCACTCTGCATCGGGATGAGGAGCCGGAGGGACGAGAGGAGGACCACCATCCATTACCATTTCAGACTTGATGGAGAAGCGGGGAAGTTCTTGCTAAGACTCAAACGGATATGGCCGCAACTCGAAAGAGGTATTTCGGCGCGCGGACCTACGTGGACACGATCAAATGGCGACATCGAGATTGAACGGTCTGTCATGGAGATTCCTACACTGGGGGTGATCCTCACAATGATCCTCCCGAGTCAGCGGATTTACTACGAACAAACCATGTAAACCACGCTTGGGGGTGAGGCTCGGCACGAAGTTCCTTCACCTTGATCAAAGACTTCTTCAACACGAGAAAGATGGTGGTCAAGAAGCATGGAATTCGCAAGGGTAAATCGGGCGAAGAGCCGCTCTCCGCTTCACGCTTCCTCAATGCTTCAATGGTCTATCCAAGAGCCGCCTCAATGCTCTCTCCAGGACCCCCTGTTCACTTGAGAATCTGGCTTCAACACTCTCTCCAGGATCTACCTCAACGTTCGCTTTGAAGCCACTTTAACATCCTCTCGAGTCGTTTCAACACTCAAGCTACACCAATAATGTCTGCGCTCGGTCAAGTTGTCTTTGATGTACTCATTGCTCAACGTCGTCTCATTCATCCTTCATGAGGATCCAGCAGAGCATGAAAAAACCTGAAGTCGATAGGAGGAGGGTTATCTGTGGAGCGAATATTTTCATATAGTAGAGAGAGCGCGGTGAACAACTCATCATCAATGTTCGGCATGTATTTGAAGGCTGTCAACACTTCCACCAGCATTATCTTGAAGATATATCAACGGGAGTTCTTTTCTTTCTACCGCAATGAAATAAAAGACGGAGTTAGAACTTCTATGAAAGCACATGAGAAGTGTAGTCACACACGGCAAGACACAACTCACATCGGAGCACACAATGTGTAGGTCCAAACATCGTTCAAGTATGTCAGTATTGATTTGATCAGGTATAAGTTTCAAGACCGGTATTGCTCAAGTCTCAAGTCTGGCGCACACAGCAAGGCGGTTTGATCGAAGCACATGGCCGGCGTTTGAAGCATGTACACGGTGGACCCACTTTCAACCGAAAGCAGACACAACAAGCCCACGTTCGATCAAGCGGCGCGAGTAACCCCACGAACGAAGCATGCGCTTGATCGGTCGATTAGGCACATCCCCACGATTGAGCAAGCGGGCGCAATAGCCCCTCGACCAAAGCGATCATCGCAAGGTCGATCGAAGCGAGCAAGACCGACATCATGCTAGGGAACACTTTCTGGACGTTTCTTGAACGTGACATGCTCGAAGGGCGGGGACGACCCGTCTCTCTGGTAACATCTAACTTTGTCTCATAAGTTTTATCTTTAAGCTGTCACCATCTCATGCCTACCACACAATAGTGTAACCATTATGTGCTAGGCGGGGGACTTAATGTTGATGGTGGATTTTCATTCAAGGTTAGATTTGTAAAAAAACCGAGAAAAATCATCTTGTGACATCTTGTAAAAGATAAAGCCATTTATAAGTGTTGGATATTCCCTCACTTAATTCACCAAGAATGGATCATGTAGCAACAATCCCTTCTTGTGAATTTCATATCGACCTTGTATTTCTGTACTCATTATCGGTGTGGCATGACGGTAGAGTGTTACTCTTATAGAGTAACATGAACCTCCAAGCACTATAATGAATCATTATCGAGTGTGGCATGATGAGTGTTACTCATATATAGAGTAACACGAACCTCCAAGCACTATAATGAAACCATGTACGAAATACCCGTACAGTGGTACGATGCTCGGTGTGTTATATTAGCCCGAGCCCCTCTCGGTGTGTTATATTAGCCCGATTGAGCCCCTCTCGGTGTGTTATATTAGCCCGATTGAGCATCCGGACTTGAGTGTATCGGTCTCGGATATGATACCCCAGTCAGTCATCCAACTCCATAAGCATGATTGGGTGACCACGGATCAATTCCATCACCCTAAGCATGGTATGGAATACCCACGGCCTTAGCTTGCCGGATATGATCGATCGCAGTCATCCAACTCCATAAGCATGATTGGATGACCACAGATCAATTCCATCACCCCCAAGCGGTATGGAATACACACGGCCTTAGCTTGCCAAATATGATCGATCGCGAGTCATCCAACTCCACAAGCATGATTGGATGACCACAGATCAATTCCATCGCCCCAAGCGGTATGGAATACACACGGCCAACCCGCATGGTCGACCATTGGCCTTTGCTTGCCAAGAAACCGTCCATACCAAGCATTATGGACGGAAAACCTAAATTAGGGTTTGCGGCATATTACATGTCTTGCAAAGCAGTCTCAACCATCCATCTTCGCGGTATAGATGGAGGGTGTAGATGTAGACTCAAAGGGCCGGAGCATGTCGACACAATCACCATGTGACCGCCTACACACTTGGCCAATCGGTCAAAGCCAACCGTGGTTGGTTACAACAAAACCGTCCGCCCAAAAAGAGCATGGTCGCGCGGCTTTGAAAGCCAAAATTAGGGTTTCGAGTCATCACGCGCGTCCATCTTCTCGTACGAATGGAGGGTCACAGATTGGATTAACCAAGGCCGGTCATACCGGCATGACCACCGTGGGCCCATCTACCTCCTCTTGCGGTCGGCCAAGGCATACCATGCCCGGCCAACCCAAAACGCACGCCCAAACTCGTGCGGTTACACTCCCAAATCCTAAAGCCGATCTCGACCGCTCAACTTCACCGGATGATTTGGATGGCTTAGATCACGTTTTCATGGGATGTCGGTATAGGTGTGAACACCAACCTACCACCTACACGGTGGTATGATCGACCAAGACCGACCAAGATGGGTCGTCTTGGGGGCGCGCCCAAACTTGGGATGACACGCGGTTACCAATTCCTTTGCGGTAAGAGATTTGCGCAAACCAATCTCGACCACTCAACTTCATAGGACGAATTGGGTGGCTTAGATCACGTTTCATGAGACGGTAAGACATAGGCATGAACGTCGGCCCTACCGTCTTCACGCCAAACCAACCGGCCAAGACCAGACCAAGCTAGGTCGTCTTGGAAAATGCGCCGGAAAGGAGTATGGCGCGCGGCTTCTTGCGGTATCAAACTTCCGTCGCAAAATCAATCTCGACCACTCCCCTTTGACGGTCAAATTGAGTGGCCCAGATCGCTCTCATGAGGGAACGGAATACGGCGCGCCTACACCATCATGCCGTCAACACGCATGTATGGTCGGTCCTCTCAAAATCCTTCCCATGCTTGGTTTCGACCAAGGTGAAGAGTGATGCTTGCGCACCTCTTTAAAAACCCTAATTTCATCAACGGTCGCGAGATGAGTGTCTCAATCATCATCTCATCCGTCCGACTTCACCGACTTGGTTATACAACCACAGTCGGGAGTTATTTGGTTAGTGAGCAGTCATTACACATCACTTTACCACACCGTAATCGATAGATGCATAAAATACACACGATCTTGCACAAGTATCGACTTTACGAATAACGAGTTATTCAATTGACATTACATGCTATCTTTCGTGGATCCACAATCCACATTCCAGGACATCAATCATGTCACAAGCGGGGATATACTTCTTTGGGGTATTGGTGCGGCGGTTTACGGCGTGCGGCGTGCAACGCGCCATCACAAGAACGTGTTAGGGAGTCATGGACGGTTAGAGATGAACGGAAAAGTGGGCAAGGCCGGTCGTGTATTACCGACACACAACTCCACTACTCCATCATTCCACTACCTCCACTTCCCACGAGAAACGTGAATGAGGCTCAATGACTTGTATAAATAGGTTCTCCGCCCTATTTTCCAACAACAAGGAATATACGGAGACAGAACAACACAAGTTCGGTTGGCGAAACCAAGTGTTGATACCGTCATATTCAACCATCTTCTGTCACAAGTCATAGCAAGCCAACACCTTCACAATCTCAACACCTTCTTCGCTTCCCTCCCTAAGATCAACCCCATCTCCTTCACTTTGTGACCGAAACAAGTCTGGAACGGCCATTTCTTGGTTTAGGCCGGACTTGCACTGGATTGATCTCTCGAATCTACAAGCACTCACCGCGCGAGTGCATTTGTTGAAGGTTTAGATTCATTCCTCATCCACACCCCAAATTACCAAATTCTGCGGGAGTAGTTTTCACCCATCAACAGAGTTGGTTAAGCATTCATTTTGTTATTTTCATTTGTAGTTGTTTCAGTTTTCATTGTTTGATTCTTCTTGTTCATATGCATACATATGTATGCAAATTTCAAGAAATATTACAAAGGTTTAAAGCTACGTCAACTTGTCTGCAGTGTTGCCCTATGTTACAAGGAAAGACATTGGAAGGTAATTATTGGTCTTTATTCCTTAATTTGTTTTGTTTGTTGAGATTATTTTGGTTACTGAGTCATTATGTTTGAATGACTAGGCCAATATGGATGAGCTTTTGAAGTTGTCTCCAGCTGCTGCTGAATATATGATGAGGGAAAAACCAAAACAGTGGTCTAGGTCCTTTTATGACCAAGCCACTAGTTCTGAGCACACTAACCCTAATGAGATACAAGCCCATATGTACTCTTGGAATGATGTATGGTCAACTCATTATGGGTATGTTTTATAAATGAAGATCTTAGGCTGATAAGTTAGAGCTTGGACAGTTGGTGCCCAGTGTTTTGAAGTTTATTAAGAAGATAGAAAATTGCACATGTCACTTGAGAGTTAATGGAGCTGTCTATGGAAGGTTATATGAGGTGAGGAACATTGAAACAAATACACTGTTTCAAGTCGACATTGTTCAGAAGACTTACAGTTGTGTTCAATGGCAACTTAGAGGAATCCCTTGCATACATGTTGTATGTGTATTGATGGATATGAAAAGTGTTGTTGTTAGCTTATGTGTAGGTCTAAGTTTTATGTTTTAACTCTACTTTTGTGCTTTCTGCATACATTTGCGTGATTGGTTAACTTGGATTATGACTTATGGTTGTGCTATGTTAATATATTAAGTTGGATTCAGTCTAATTTTCTTCTTTTATTCAAACTTTTGGTCATTACATTACATTTGTAGATCTCCAATTTGCTTGCATAAATCTGTCATCTTTTTTACATTGGATCTTGCAACATTGAAAATAGCATCATACAACCATTGAAACTCAAGACAGTTGGAGCATTTGAGGTAAGCAATGTTATAGTTGTGTACATTTTGGCAGATTAAGCTTCACAGTTCCCTTACACTTCTTTTTCTTGCATGCTTGGTTCTTCCATGGACAGTTGTTGTGCATATGGTTCTTGTCACCACAAGCAAAGCAGGAATTGGAAGTTGGGGGATGAACTGGAATTGGTCTTTTTTGGTTTGTGGCATCTGCAAACCACTCAAAGTATGAGCAGATTGAGCATCGCAAGAACTTCTCTCCAACATGATCATCAGTTTGAGCTTTCAACAACTTCCTCACTCCATCACAAGGTACATTCTTACACCTTGAATGGACAATCAATAGGATCATGCATACTAATCTCACATAAATAACAGATGCTAGTATTGCTGCTTGATATAACTGCTGCACTGCTGCTGCTTGATGCCTCATCTGAATTGCAGGACCGCTCACTTTTGCCTCCACCCATTTGTTGTTTGAACATTATACCTTTGTTGTTTGTTGGAATGGAAAAATGAGAATACCTGTCTGCATGAATATGAAGAAAAGAAGAAATGAAATCAGACCGTTGGGAACAGTCTGATTTTCCAGTCACAAAAAGTTTGCCATGTTAGCGAATCTCCACGTCAGCAAATGTCCACGTCACCGAGTATCCACGTCACCGAGTCTCTACATCACCGAGTCTCAAACAGGTTGGGTTAAATGGTTAACTGCAGTTAGAGACCTTCAGTTGAAATTGAGGGTATTTTGGAGAAATCTAACCTCGTTTTTTTTCCCACAGTTATCTCGGCCACACTGTGACCAATTTGTAAACCATTAATAAAAGTATGATCGTCTTGTAATTCAATTAACAAAAGTAGGACCTTTTTGTTTATGTACCTTTTTTTATTTAATTCATTTCGTTTCACTGATTCTTTGGATTGGGGAGCGACTTTTTCCATTTTATACGTCAGGGGACCACTCTCTCTCATGAGTCTCATCACGTCTACTAATACGAAAAGGTGATTCTAGAATCCCAAGATATTTGGTACTGAATTTTCGACGTACCAAATGATTGCTACACGTATTGTATTAAAAAGGAAAATGAAAATTAAATGTTTCAATGTCACTAAGATAATTTTTCCCGGCTAAATTTGGGCATATAGATGACAAAATAGGGTCATTAAGAAATATTTCATAGAAACTCCTTATCACTATTTATGTTAATACCTAATATACCCTTGTTAAATTAGTGCTAATTCGGATTATTAAAAATAATATTTAATCAAGCTAATCTTGAAATTAACTTTCATTAATGCATAATCAATAGTTGTCAAATTTTTTAATTTTCTTTCGAAAGACTCGATCCAGAATCGGTTTATGTTAGTTAATTTGTAAATCGATTCTGGGTTGAGTATTTTCAAGTGACGAAGTAAACCCAGAATCGGAGTTTGAAAAATACCCAAATAAACCGATTCCCAAAATCGGTGTTTATATATATATCTATATAATCCGATTATGCTTGCTTTCAAAAACAAAATATTCATTACATAGTTTAGGAAATTAGCGCAATACATATAGGATTCAATATGGGAATTCTAGAATTTGACACATCAAATGCTCGTCAATGAACCTCCGAACACGTCGGTACAACGTCGTGTATTCTTTGTGGTGAATGAACTTTCTTTCCCCATTACGAATTCTCCGTAGCCCGTTGAAACGTTCCAGCTGAAATTCAATGAATTCTTATATGTTAGTATGCGAACTAGTGTAGTTGACATAGGTATAAAAATGATCGCATTACTCACTTTTTCCCTAAGAGGAGCTCATGGATGATAGTGGTACACCATATTTATAACTATTACGTACTCTCGCATTGCCCCTTTCATGTATTGGAATCAAAATGCCAAGTCTCTCCATTTGCGGTTGTTGGGATTCGCGGTACGCCCTTAAAAGAACTCTTTAACTCTCTTCCAAAACATTGAATAGATTTTATTCGGACGTTCACGGAAAGTATTAGCAAAGGATTTAACGAGACACAAATCTTCAAACGGTTCCCATTCCATTTTGTAGGCTAAGTGTGTGATATGGGAGTGGTTGAAAGAGGTTGTCCTTATATAGATAAGGACTCAACGACTATTTTTTTCAAATTCAAATCAAACAATCGGATTTTAGGTATGTCCACATAAACCGATTGGGTCCTTATAAAATCATATAAATTGTGCCTCTCAACAATCGGGCTTTTTTAATGCACATGTAAACCGATTGTCATAGTTACAGAACTTTTCTTCATGAAAATCGGATTACATATTCATGCATGTAAACCGATTCCAAAAGTTACAGAACTTTTCTTCATGAAAATCGGATTACATATTCATGCATGTAAACCGATTCTAAGAGTTACAAAACTTTTCTTCTTAGCAATCGGATTACATTTATGTACATACAAACCGATTCTTGGCTTCAAAAGATACAGGAGTTTTCTTCACGACATTCGGATTTTATAAAGGTACATGTAAAACGATTTAAGCCTTGAACCTGAAAGGAAATTGTCGAATCGGTTTACATATAGTTATATGTCAACCAATTCTGACAGAAAGAATGCAGGAATCCTCCATTTTTTCCACACACACTAAGTCATTCATAAACTGGAAACCAGATTAAGTCATTAATAAACTAGGAGTATCACCAAACATAATTCGACAGTAAGTTTAAGTTAAGACATAAGTTTTGACTCCATAATTATTCATAGTTAAAGACATAAACATGAATATAACCATTCATTCATGAACATCCCCACCACGACCACGTCCTCGTTTACTAGGTTGGGCGCTGCTCGATGCACCTTCAGACATCTTTTTGGTAGGGGCTCTCTTTCTCTTCTTCTTTGGCTCATCCTCCTCCTCCTCCTCCTCCTCATCCTCTTCCTGCTCCCCAAACTTTGCACCAGCTTCTACATCTTCGAGACCATTCAATTCATCAATTAGCTTTTCATTGGCCTTTACATTTTTCCCTTCCCTGATTTGTAGCTTTGCCTGGGTTATCAAGTGTCCGACTCGTCTTCTGTTTCAATTTCAAATAATAAACATTCAATATATAATGCTAAAACCATTAACAAAATCGTAATTGAGTAATGATGAGCACGTAAGTGCTACATTTTATACCCATATTTATATTAGCTAGGACTCAATATCTTGGCTAATAACATTATTTAGTGCTTTTGTAGAAAGTACAAGTGAATTGGATCACCCGGAGAATAAATGGCCAAACAAGCGGCCAAATGGTGTTAACAACAAAATAGCTCAAGATACCAAAAGAGACCGGGCCTATGGTGGTCTACCTTGCATGCCCATGTTGCTCACCACCCAAGCCACCTGCTTGGCTACATCATTTTATGAACAGAGAGAACGATAGAATAAAGAATAGTGGGACGTGGGTTGTTCTCCCACCACATTTCGAGTTTCACCTCAAAACAGAAGTGGAGTACCGGAGTTTCAAGCAGCTGCCGTTTTCACATCTGTTGTTGATCATTTTCATCTGAAATCGGGCAAGAAGCAAAGTGGCCGTGATCAGAGACGAATCCTAAGTAGCGTTGTAGCTAGTGTTTGAATTGAGCAAGTGGTTGAATAGAGTTACAGCTGACGAGATGCCTGCGAGCGGAGATGAAGAGCTTTTGAATCCAGAAATGGAGACGCGAGTATTGTTGTGACCGAGATTAATAGGACTGAGCTTGAGTTAATGTACGTTGAGCCTGGATATGAATGGTTTCTACTCCGAACATTGGTGTTCGATTGGGAGTCTTTGGCAGGTGACCTATATATTGAACTGAAGAGAAACACAGACGAGGGGGATCGGCCAGGGAGCCGCAACTTGGAGAAAAGAAGAGAGAAGAAGGAAGGCCGATTGAAGAGAAGAAAAACAAGAGAATAGGAAGGAGATTGTCTACCGGGTGACGACGGTTAAGGATTTGATTTCTTCCCTCTTTTGATTATTGTTTTTATGAGTTTTAAGAAACCCATAGTCATGTCTAGCTAATCTCTTTGGAACTAGGGTTTATGTTGAAACCACATAGTGTTTTAGGCTATTTTCAATTGAATAATATTTAGCAAAAGACTATTATGATTTGAATAAATTAATTCCATGATTTTATATATTGATTTTAGCGATGATATGAGTTGTTGCTTCGCCGGTTCTGTACATACAGTAACCTATGTGCTTTATTTATAGGATTGTAAATTTATTTGTCTACATATTTGATATCCCATGCTTGGGTTAAATCCTTTGATGGGTTATGCTTAGAATAGCCAGGTATTATTGGTGAACCTAAATTTAGTTTCGTATGATTTTCTCGCCAACGCAATTTGATGGTGCATGCTTGGGGTTAGACTTTTGATGTGCCATGCTTAGGGTGTCCTAGTGATATTTGCGACGCTAATACTTTTAATAGGCGGTGTCGATAGAACATATGATAAATAATTCATGGATTATGTTTCATTTCAGTAATTGAATAGAAGTTGTGGTGGATACTATAAACCCTGGTTACCGTCTTTCTCATTGGATTCATTTTGTTACTTTAGTTTAGTTTATTTTTTTGTTATTATTCTTTCAAAAATCCGAAAACATCTTTATTTGTTAGTCCATTAGAGATATTGATTACGTATTTCCACCGCTCCCTGTGGGAACGACCCGTACTTGCCTCTGTCTACTAGTTGGACACCGTGCGATTGCGGTTTATTATATAGGCATCTCCGGATCCTATCAATTTTTGGCGCCATTGTGGAGCTGTTGTTGTGGAATATTGTAATTGGTATTTTGTACATTTTTTATTTTATTTTCTGTACATAGCTTATTTTTTCTTTTATTTTTATATTTTATTTTAGTTCTTTTTACGTAGCTTATTTGATTTTTTTCTCAGGTACTTTAGTCTGAAGAGCGACGATTGGAATCAACAATTGGCCTAAAGTAAGTACTTGATATTCTCACAAAGCTTTTGCAAGGTGAGTTATTGAGAAAATTTTACTTTGTATAATGGTTTCCAGTGAGTTGACTTCTTTTATATCTTTTTGGAATCTTACCAAAAGAACTGAGACAGAGGAGTCATTTGATATTTCACCTGAGTATGCATATGCACCTTCTCATTATCAAGAACCTGCTGAGTGTGTAAATAATGATTGGAATTATTCTCATAGGTATGATCATTCCGGACCTTGTGAAGGTTATGATCATTACCGACCTTACCCTGATTATGAGCCACAATTTGTTGATTCCAATTATTATTCACACACTTCTCCGTCACAGTATGAGAGAGATGATCAATCTTACTATGACCCATCTGCATCACAACTATCTTTGCTAGAACGCCTCAATATTGACATTGCTGAACAGACCAAAGCTAATGAGTTATTTTTTGCCGAGCTTAGTAAAGCCCATGCTCATATAGCTGAACTTGCTGAACAAAATTCTTTATCGATTGCTCAACTAACGCAGTCGGTAGAAGATTGTGGTCTTACAGAGGAGACATGTTCTAATTTTTCTAATACTATTGATATTTATGATGAAATCGCTTTAACTAATGAATCAATGTGTATGGATTATGTTGATGAACTTGATAGTTGTGATCATAGGAATAGAGACATTGTCATACCAAGTGAAGGTGGTGTATTTAGTCCAACTCCTGATCGTGTTAATGATCACTCGCCTATTCAAAAGGATGAGTTTAGGATTGAAGACACCATTCTTTTAAACGGTGTGGCATATCAGTGCTATAACAATAATGCTTATGAAGAATGTGTTAATTCCGAAGAGACCGTAGTTAAGTCTAACGACTTAGAGACATTACACTCTATCTATAAGGTTTCTTTTAATCATCTTTATTGTGATATTCCTATTGATTCCCAGGGTGATGATGTTTATGATGATGATTTAGTACAGGTTTGCAAACCTAGTGGAGAAGTTAATACACCTAGAATTGTTAGCACAACTTTTCGGAAGATTCCTAATTTTGGATTAGAACTGCGTGCTTCTCCAATATTACTAGATTATTTTGCATCTCGTGACTTCTCTTTGCTGTGCATGACTCCCGGATCGTTTGGTTCCCATCCCCAGGTGAACCACTTGAGTCGGTAATTCTTATTCTGACGATATATCCTTTGCAAAAATTAGGTTTGGGGGTAGCTCTTTCCTTTTGATAATCTCTATATCTTTACGTTGCTTCGGTGAGGATTTGAGGTTACCATCGGTTGTATATATTGTGCTCTGGGTTGATCCCCAAATATTTAGGTTGTTGATTTATGGTGAATCTTATTTGTATATTCCAGTAGGTAATTCTATTTTCTTGTTTTATTTTTATTTGTTTATTTTTGCATATTATGAATTTCCCATCTTAATTTTTACGTTGGATGACTCAATTACATTGAGGACAATGTAATGTTTAAGTGTGGGGGAGTGGTTAACTTTTTGCTTTTATTTTTCAGGATTTTTCATGCAACTTATGACCAGCTGTTGAGCGGGTCTATTCTTTTGTTTTCTTATCATATTATGACCAGCTGTGGAGCGGGTCTTAAAAAAAAATTGAATATTTTGACCAGCTGTGTAGCGGGTTTAAAAAAAAATAAAAAAAAAATTGTGTCGCGGGTCTATTCTTTTGTTTTCTTATGACCAGCTGTTGAGCGGGTCTAAAAAAAAAAAAATTATGACCAGCTGTTGAGCGGGTCAATTCTTTGTTTTGCTAGAGGACTAGCAAAATATAAGTGTGGGGGTGTTGATAAGCACGTAAGTGCTATATTTTATACCCATATTTATATTAGCTAGGACTCAATATCTTGGCTAATAACATTATTTAGTGCTTTTGTAGAAAGTACAAGTGAATTGGATCACCCGGAGAATAAATGGCCAAACAAGCGGCCAAATGGTGTTAACAACAAAATAACTCAAGATACCAAAAGAGACCGGGCCTATGGTGGTTTACCTTGCATGCCCATGTTGCTCACCACCCAAGACACCTGCTTGGCTACATCATTTTATGAACAGAGAGAACGATAGAATAAAGAATAGTGGGACGTGGGTTGTTCTCCCACCACATTTCAAGTTTCACCTCAAAACAGAAGTGGAGTACCGGAGTTTCAAGCAGCTGCCGTTTTCACATCTGTTGTTGATCATTTTCATCCGAAATCAGGGCAAGAAGCAGTGGCCGTGATCAGAGACGAATCCTAAGTAGAGTTGTAGCTAGTGTTTGAATTGAGCAAGTGGTTGAATAGAGTTACAGCTGACGAGATGCCTGCGAGCGGAGATGAAGAGCTTTTGAATCCATAAATGGAGACGCGAGTATTGTTGTGACCGAGATTAATAGGACTGAGCTTGAGTTAATGTACGTTGAGCCTGGATATGAATGGTTTCTACTCCGAACATTGGTGTTCGATTGGGAGTCTTTGGCGGGGTGACCTATATATTGAATCAAGAGAAACACGGACGAGGGGATCGGCCGGGAGCCGCAACTTGGAGAAAAGAAGAGAGAAGAAGGAAGGCCGATTGAAGAGAAGAAAAACAAGAGAATAGGAAGGAGATTGTCTACCGGGTGACGACGGTTAAGGATTTGATTTCTTCCCTCTTTTGATTATTGTTTTTATGAGTTTTAAGAAACCCATAATCATGTCTAGCTAATCTCTTTGGAACTAGGGTTTATGTTGAAACCACATAGTGTTTTAGGCTATTTTCAATTGAATAATATTTAGCAAAAGACTATTATGATTTGAATAAAATAATTCCATGATTTTATATATTGATTTTAGCGATGATATGAGTTGTTGCTTCGCCGGTTCTGTACATACAGTAACCTATGTGCTTCATTTATAGGATTGCAAATTTATTTGTCTACATATTTGATATCCCATGCTTGGGTTAAATCCTTTGATGGGTTATGCTTAGAATAGCCAGGTATTATTGGTGAACCTAAATTTAGTTTCGTATGATTTTCTCGCTAACGCAATTTGATGGTGCATGCTTGGGGTTAGACTTTTGATGTGCCATGCTTAGGGTGTCCTAGTGATATTTGCGACGCTAATACTTTTAATAGGCGGTGTCGATAGAACATATGATAAATAATTCATGGATTATGTTTCATTTCAGTAATTGAATAGAAGTTGTGGTGGATACTATAAACCCTGGTTACCGTCTTTCTCATTGGATTCATTTTGTTACTTTAGTTTATTTTATTTTTTTGTTATTATTCTTTCAAAAATCCGAAAACATCTTTATTTGTTAGTCCATTAGAGATATTGATTACGTATTTCCACCGCTCCCTGTGGGAACGACCCGTACTTGCCTCTGTCTACTAGTTGGACACCGTGCGATTGCGGTTTATTATATAGGCATCTCCGGATCCTATCAAGTAACAATACGCACCAAGTATTCGAGAGTCGTATCTTTATCCTCTATTTTGGGCCTCTCATATACTCGTATCACTCGAGTATGCGAAACTTTGAGGTACCACGGTATGTAACCCGGAATTGCCTCGTCATCCGCTCGAGATGGACCATCCAAAGGATATCTGTGAAACGCTCTGTCGTCCCAATAATCACATGATGGTAAAGGCTTATGAACAATGATAATATCATTATCATATGATTTGGTTTTTGTCGCATGGATGTTGAACATCTTGTGCGCCTTTGGGATTTTTTGTACGTAACCGCATTGTCTTGCGACTCTCGTCGGGTTGTACATTACATATCCTCTTGGGTGAAACAAAGGCCCACAATAGTCACTTTGCTTTCTGCATCCAACCTTCTTTCCTTTTCCTTTACCCAAATGCTGCTTGTAAGGATCAAAGACAACATCCTTCGTCGTCAAGTTGTATAACTGGCGTCTCAAATTCAGAAAATCCTTTTTTTTTGTTTCTTCGGCTTACTTCTGTAGTTGTACTTGTCTCCATAATGCTCTCCATCCCATTCCTTGTTCTCAAAAGCCCTTTTAGCAAATATTGGGAAGTGCAAATATATCCACGCCTATAGAAAAGCCATATTCCCTCCGAGTTGGTTCCTTCTAGCCCTAGAAGCCTTTCTCAACTCCTTCAACGAGTGTGTAAGGATGACAGTGCCCCAAGAGTATTCGTGCATATTGTCAAATGGTTGCAACAGCTGGATAAGTTTGTGTTCACACGGGCACCGAAAATCGGGGAAGATATATCTCCCAGGACATATAGGACATACGCATTGGCCGTGGCGATGATACATTGCGGTGTCACTTCCTTGTTCTGAGCACGAAGCTTCTTTGTTACCATGAAGTTGTCCCTCAGCTTCGAGAGATGGAATATCCTCTGCTTTGAATTGCTTACTAGCATCTCCTTCCTGGTCTTCTCCTCATCCCATTGGAACACATCCTTGGTCCACGCATAAATCTTGTCCCAATCAAGCTCTTGCACGTACCCTTTGTGCTTCACGGCTTTACCTTCTATGCTTATCCCGGTAATGAACTTCGCATCATTTCGAGTTATCGTCATTTCTCCAAACGGAAGATGTAAAGTATTTGTTTCCCCGTAGTATCTCTCAGCAAAGGCGGAACAAAGAGGTCTGTCGTAACCAAGGTGGTCCAAATTGTCGACCGCAGGTACCAACCCCGTAGAATTGACTAGATCGACTACTTCCTTAACTTCTCCTTCGGTGGATTCTGCAGCTATAAGTGGCCATTGCCTCATCATACTCACTAACGTTCCTGGCTTCATAAGATGGTCGACATCCTTGTGATATTATAAAACAAAACAACCACGATGGATAATTAAAACACTACACGGATAATAATGTTTACATCATATAACATAAGTGATAGGTGTCTAAAAAACCTAATTTTATATCTAGTATTTATGCTTTCTTTGCTATTTTCCTTGGGAATTGCATCTCTTATGTCTAGTTTTGAGTTATTAGGTGCAATGGAGTCCTTGGGAGCAAAAGAAGGAGAAAACGTTCATTTGGAGCGTAAATGGCAAAAAGTCAATTCACATGTGGTTCGACTGCGCATGGAGGAGGTGAAGAATGGATTGCCAGTTCACCGTAACTGACAGTTGAGATGAATAGAGATATAGACTGTCGGTTATTCGGAACCGACAAGCCATTTATGGACTGGATGGCCCTTATCCTACTTCTGGGTGCCTGGAGTTATTTCTACTCCTACACTTACCCCCGTAATTCATAGAGAAATCAATTCTCTTATCATTTTATTCTTCCACTTAACCCACCGAGAGAGACGGTGGCACCACATTGCTGAAATCCCAAAATAAAATGGAGATCGAATTGAAGTCATAGAGAGGATTTGTTATCACTTCTGTTACATATCGAGAGTTTATGAGGAATCACTCAATGGGTCTGGGTTTGATCTAGAGTAGGGTTTGCTGGTAAAGAGAGGAAGAACTGAAGACAAATTTGGGTTTTACTGGGTTCGATTTTGAGATGGATAAATCAAGTTTCTGTGATGAGACGGGTCAATCGAAGAGAATACAAGGAAGTGGTATTGTTGTTAAGATGGGCTCCGATCTGAGATCGAGCAGAAATTTATGGGATCTGAAATGAATTAGAGATGGAAGAGGAAGAGATGGGTTGTAGTGACTCTGTGTTTGAAAAACAAGATAGAAGAAGAATCAGAAGTTCAGATGAATTGAAAGTTAGGGTTCTTGAATTGGGGTTTGTTCTTGTGTTCAAATGTGAAGGCTTGTAGTTCAGGGCTGGCTGAGTTGTGTCATTAGGGTTAGAATGAAGCTACAGGTGCTGTTATGGAGCTGAATTGGTTGCTGAGAATGGAAGTTAGAGTTTACAGGTTATGGCACTTGGAATTGAGATAGAGATTCTAGTGTCAAGACAGTGAAGCTGCAGTTCAGTGGGTTACTCATGAATTGGTTGTGTGGGTATGAGCTGACACAGATGAAGAAATAGTTGGTCCTAGTGGTGATTTACGTCAGGATAAGAAAGAGATGATAACAATGATGTTGGTTGTGCTATGGCTAGGTCAAGAAACGGTAGTTGAAGCTGCACAAGAACCTGACTTGCAAGTGATAGAAGCGGCTCAAGTTGCAGGTGCAGGCAGTTGGAGTCGCTGCTGTTTTCTCAGGTGGTGAAACTACAATGACTATGGATCTGTGTGAGTTATTTCCAGGGTATTGCAGTCGAAGGAGATGGATATTTGAGCTGGAACAAATGGAAAGTGGAAGTTGCAGGTCAGGCTGTGCTGCAGTTGTGATGCTGAGGTCGAGAATCCAGTGAAGGGATAATCTGCGCTGATTAGTGAAGGATGTTGAAGTGAACAATTTTATTGCAGTGAGAACAGTGATTGGATGACAACATTGCAGGCAAGGAAGAAATGCAGTGTGTATAGTTGCTTCAGATGGAGCAATTGTTGACTCAAATGGTGGAGATTTAGATGCGGATAAGTTATGTTGTGCCCTGTTATGGGTATTTTGCAGGTTGTTGGGTTTATGAGAGAGTGCAAGGGACTGAGATGCTGTCATGGAGCTGCAAGTTGAAATGGCAGTGTAAGCTGCAGCTGGTTATGCTCTGGCGCTGCGGTAGCTGTGCAGCAGCGAGTTGCGAATGGTGGAAGATTGACTGATATGGCAAAGGATTAGATGGAGTTGTTCTTTGGTATTGGCATTGCGGTGCGGGGAGGATGATCTTTGGTAGTTTTGAGAAATTTGGGACTTAAGAAGGCTGTAATGGTTTGAGATGGATAGGCTCAAAGCTGGCTTAAGTAATGAATGGTTGCAGCTGGAGTTGTGGTTCAGAATGGGTTTCAGTGAAGTTGTAAGTGCAACTGCAGGTGCAGGCCTATTGAAGTTGCGGCTATAGTTGCAGATGAAGAAGTTGCAGCTGGTAATGACAGGTAGAGTAAGTGATGAATTGAGTTACAAAGAAGCTAAGATTGCAGGTGGAAGTAATGATTTTTATGGGCTCATGGTGTTGGGTCTCAGTGTAATGCCATAGCTGGGATTGAAAGAGTGGATTTAATGTTGGTTTTGTGAGTGGTGCAGTATGAGCAACCATAATGGCTGGATAGGCAGTTGTGAAGCACAAAAATGGTGCATCACAAAATCATGCCAGCGCAATGGCATAGGCCAGTTTAATCGACTCTGATTCACACCTTGACTCGGTCTGACTCTGAGTTGACCCGGCCGAGTTGGATCGTTGACCGAGTTTACCCGAGCTGACCCGTTGACCGGTGACCGGGTGGACTTTGCCGGTCGCCTGAGATATTTTACGGCGACTCCTCCGACCGATTTTCGGCCATAATACCAGTTTTCCGGTGACCTCTTTTGGGTCATATTTTCACATGGGTATTTGCACACAATGGGCTTGGTGGACCATATGAGCTTTGGGCTATGAAGACCTAATTTTAGAAGTTGGAGAAAACCTATAAAAGGGAAAGTTTTCTACAACTTTGAACATATCTTATTATTGGAACTTTGGAGAGCCGGTTTAATTTACGCTTCTAGGGTTTGCTTTTGTTCATCTTCTTCTTTTCAATTAATATTTTTATGATGAACTCCATAGCTATGAGTAGCTAAATACATATTATTGGTTATGGGATAAAGTTGATTTCTCAATATGTTATATGATTCAATGAATTAGTTTTGTCTCAATACTTTATTGTTTGTGATTCACAATTAATAGTGTTATATGATTTGATAGTTTGTTTGGTTGAGTCCGGAATCAATCCGATTTACATTCATCTCTAGATCTATATTAGGGTTTTCAATACGAAAAAGTTGTTTATCCCTGATTCTAAGTAGCATAATTGTGGGTAGTGATATATCCTACTAGTCACAAGTGAATCATAACTTTTGTTAAAACGATTAGTGCTTTTACACATTCGTTTGCATTGATTAGTCTTATTCCATAGAACTTATTGCTTTTAGGGAGTTAAATCTAATTGTGCTTTTACACTTTAGGTTGCTTTCTAGGAAGAATTCACATATGCATCTTTTAATGTGGTTGTGATGAAAACAGGGAATTAGCGGGATATACTTGCGATCAAGGTATCCTAGGACTTTTAGTAGATGAGAGATTAAATTATCAATTCTAATTATTGATGAAAATACATGTTTGTGAATGATACTATCACGTGACCAATATCTTCTCCTTATTGATTATTCCAATTATTTGCCTTGCTTTATTTTATTTTTACTTTAGTATTTCGTTAAAACAACAAACATCCCCCCTTGGTTACCTTAGAAACTGAAAATTGCATAACAACAATTGCCTCTCTGTGGAAACGAACTCTTCCTTACCTTGTACTTCATTCATATTTAGTGAGCAAGAAAGTGAAATTATTTTTGACGGATTGACAACCGACCAAATTTTGGCGCCGCTGCCGGGGAGGCATACAGCTTGTTATTAAGTTTTTAGTTTCTTTTTACAATTTTTGCTTTTATCTTTGATTTTTGTTTCTTGTCTTGTTTCTCACTTGTTGGCGAGAATTGTTTTCAGGTACCTAATCCTGGCTTCTAAAGATTAGAATTATCCAAGGTGCATGATAGCTACTCGAAGAGGCACAATACTCCAACCAAGTCAAGACGCAACAGAAAATCAAGAGTTAGAAGTGGAAGGAGAGTTACAAATAGAAGGAGAACAAGAGGTTCCATTCATAGATGAACCACAAGTTGAAGAAGAAGAAGCAATGGGAGATGCAAATCGTTCACTCAAGGAGTTAGCTTCTCATAAGCTTGATACACAACAGGGATGTATTCAAACGGACTCTACTTTTGAGATTAAGCCGGGGTTGCTTAGAGAATTACCAAAGTTCCATGGCATGGTGAATGAAGACCCAAACAAACATATTATGGACTTCCACACCATTGTCATGGCCATGCTTCCAGCGGATGTAGAGGCGGATGGTGCAATGTTGAAAGTTTTCCGTTTCTCTTTGATGGATAGTGCTAAGGATTGGTTGTACTATTTACCTTCCGGAAGTGTCACAACATGGAATGGGTTGAAGAAACTCTTTTTAGAGAGATATTTTCATGCATCAAAGGCTACTCAAATTCGCAAGGAGATTTGTGGGATGAAGCAAAATGTGGGAGAATCCTTATATGAATGTTGGGAACGATACAAGAGATTGGTGGCAAGCTGCCCTCACCACCAATTCAGTGACGCTATGATCATCCAATACTTCTATGAAGGACTCCAATCAAGTGATAGGAATCTTCTTGACGCTGCGGGTGGTGGTGCACTAGTGAACAAGACGGTGGCACAAGCTAGAGAGTTGATTGAAAATATGGCAGCGAACTCACAACAATTCTTGAATCGTGGTTCGGATGTGATTCTAAGAAGAGTGAATGAAGTGAGCGAGGTGGAGGAACTTTGTCAACAAATGGGTAACATGTCAGCAATGATGCAACAAGTTGCAGCCGCGGTGCGATCTTTCCAAATCAACAAAGACGGTATGATCCCTACTCCAACACTTACAATCCGGGATAGAGAGATCACCCTAATTTTAGCTATGCCAACAAGCAAGGTGCAATTCAACAACCTACTTTCAACCGTCCGAGTGGATTTCAATCGCAACAACAACAATTTTAGCAACCACAAGCACAACAATCAATGCAAGATCAAGGGTCTGATATTGATTCAAAGCTTCAAACAATGATGCAAGGCATTTCCACCATTTTCAAAGAAAGTCAACAAGAAACTAAGAGTGCTATTAAGGAGTTGCAAACACAAATGGGCTCCATGGCTATTGAGTTGAACCAATTGAAGGCACAAAATAGTGGGAAACTCCCTTCTCAACCTATTAACCCAAAAGAGGGTGCCAATGCTATTACGTTGAGAAGTGGTACACAACTTGTGCAACCCGAACTGATTCGGGCAAGGTGGAAACACCAAAGGAACCTGTTTTGGAGGAGAAGAATGAGGATTCTCCCCAAACTTCTGAGTTACTTAATTATTCCTAACTCTAAAACTCCGGTTTCTACTTATGTTCCTCCTTTACCTTTCCCTCGCAGATTTGTAAGTTCTAAGAAGGCGGAACTAGAAAAGGAGATTTTAGACGTTCTAAAGAAGATCCATGTGAACACCACTCATTGATGCTATTAAGCAAGTTCCAAAGTATGCAAAGGCGTTGAAGGACTTGTGTACCAATAAGCAAAGGCTCAAAGGTAATGAAGTGCTTAGTGTGGGGGAGAATGCTTCGGCAATCTTACAACACAAACTCCCACTTAAGTGCAAGGATCCCGGTAGTTTTGACATTCCCGTCACAATTGGTAACACAACGTTTAACAAAGCTATGTTGGATTTAGGTGCATCCGTTAATGTTATGCCGGCATCAATGTATAATTCACTTGATCTTGGTCCTCTCAAAAAGGCTGAAATTGTATTGCAATTAGCCGATCGCTCTAATGTCTACCCAATGGGTATTGTTGAGGATGTTCTTGTGCAGGTTAATCAACTTGTATTTCCAGCTGACTTTTGTGTGTTAGAGATGAATGAAGGTTCACCGGACTCGTCTCTTCCATTGCTACTTGGGCATCCCTTCATGAAAACGGCGAAAAACATTATTGATGTGGACAAGGGAACGCTAACTATGGAGTTTTATGGAGAAACAATACGTTTCAACATTTTCGAGACGATGAGATATCCTAGTGATGTCCATTCTTGTTGCTCTATTGATGTTATGGATACATTGGCACAACAAATGTTTGAATTAAATGGTGATGATGCTTTGGAAACCGTGTTAACTACATCCATGGATAATGGTGTAGAGTGTGGTAATGAAGTCAAGGAAGCCCTTGGTGATCTTAATTCACTACAAGGATGCCTGGAAACTCATAATATCTCTTTTATTTCTTTACCATGCAGTGATGAAAAGCTTGTACCTTCAATTGTGAAATCTCCAATTTTAGAATTGAAACCTCTTCCCGACCACTTAAAGTACTTGTACTTGGGTGATAATGAAGAGTTACCAGTGATTGTTTCTAATGAGGTTAGTGATTTACTGGAGCAAAAACTTCTAAGGGTGCTAAGGAAGTACAAGAAGGCCATAGGATGGACAATCGCCGATATCAAGGGTATAAGCCCTGCCGTTTGTATGCACAAAATTCATTTGGAGGACGATGCAAAGCCTACAAGGGAAGCGCAACGTCGTTTGAACCCTCCCATGATGGAAGTTGTGAAAAAGCAGATACTCAAGCTTTTGTAAGTGGGTGTTATCTACCCCATATCCGATAGCAAGTGGGTAAGCCCGGTACAAGTAGTACCAAAGAAATCATGTGTGACAGTGGTGGAGAATGATAATAATGAACTTGTCCCAACTCGTGTGCAAACCGGTTGGAGGGTTTTTATTGATTATAGAAAATTGAATGCCACTACTAGAAAAGATCACTTTCCATTACCTTTTATTGATCAAATGCTTGAACGTTTAGCTGGACACTCTTATTATTGCTTTCTTGATGGCTATTCATGATATAATCAGATTGTGATAGCTAGGAGGACCAAGAGAAAACCACTTTCACTTGTCCTTTCGGTACTTTTGCTTATAGAAGGATGCCTTTTGGCTTATGCAATGCTCCAGCTACCTTTCAAAGGTGTATGGTAAGTATCTTTTTCGGAATATGTTGAAAACATAATCGAAGTGTTCATGGACGATTTTAGTGTCTTTGGTGATTCATTTGACCTTTGCTTGAACAATTTGTCTCTAATCCTTGAACGATGTGTTGAGGAGAAGTGCCATTTTATGGTAATTCATGGCATAGTTTTAGGACATATAATATCTTCTAAAGGCTTGAAAGTTGATAAATCTAAAATAGACCTTATTCGTGCTCTAACCCCTCCCACTACGGTGAGGGAGATACGTTCTTTTCTTGGTCATGCAGGTTATAATCGTAGGTTCATCAAGGACTTTTCCAAGATAGCATCACCACTTTGTAACTTATTGCAAAAAGATGTGGTTTTTAACTTTGATGAAAAGTGTATGGAGGCATTCAATCGTTTGAAAGAACTTTTGATTTTAGCCCCTATCATTAAACCACCGGATTGGAGCAAGCATTTGATCTCATGTGTGATGCAAGTGACTATGCGGTTGGTGCGGTGCTTGGGCAACGTGTGGGGAAGATTCCTCATGCCATTTATTATGCTTCTAGAACGTTAAATGAGGCCCAACAAAACTACACAACCACTGAAAAGGAGTTATTAGCCATTGTTTTTGCTTTAGAAAAGTTTTGATCTTATCTAATTGGTATAAAAGTTGTTGTCTTTTCTGATCATGCGGCGCTTAAGTACTTGCTTACAAAGAAAGAGGCGAAACCGAGACTCATACGATGGATATTACTCTTGCAAGAGTTTGATATTGAAATCAAGGACAAGAAAGGAATTGAGAACACCGTTGCGGATCACTCGAGCCATCTTGCTGTGGACAAGGAGACTATCCCGTTGCGTGAAAGTTTCCCGGATGAGCAACTCTTCTCAATTGCCTTTGGAGAACCATGGTATGCCGATATTGTCAATTACTTAGTTTCTAAACAAATCCCATAGAACTTGTCCGTCTTTGAGAGGGACAAACTTAAGAAGTTGGGGAACCAATACATATGGGATGATCCATACTTGTGGAAACATGGTAGTGACCAAGTAATACGAAGGTGCGTTCCGAATCGAATTTAATTCTATCTTGTCTTTTTGTCACTCTTATGCTTGCGGAGGACATTTTGGGAGTAAGAGAACCGCTCACAAGGTACTAGAAAGTGGTTTTTATTGGCCAACTTTGTTTAAGGATGCACATATATTTTGTACAACTTGTGATAGGTGCCAAAGAACCGGTAATCTAGGTGCCCGAAATCAAATGCCACAAACTTTTATTCAATTTATTGAAGTTTTTGATGTATGGGGGATTGATTTTATGGGGCCTTTTGTCAACTCCCATGGGAATTTTTATATTTTACTTGCGGTTGATTATGTCTCGAAATGGGTGGAAGCTAAGGCCACCCAAACTAATGATTCTAAAGTGGTTTCAGATTTTGTGCAAGCTAATATTTTTGCAAGGTTTGGAATTCCAAGAGCCATAATTAGCGATGGGGGTTCTCACTTCAAAAACAGGATTTTACAAAGCTTGTTGACGAAGTACAATGTGTCGCACAAGATTGCAACACCTTATCATCCCCAAACAAATGGACAAGCCGAGGTGTCTAACCGGGAGGTGAAATCCATTCTATAAAAGACGGTGAACCCAACAAGGAAAGATTGGAGCATGCGACTTAATGATGCTTTGTGGGCGTATAGAACCGCATAAAAGACACCTATAGGAATGTCTCCCTTTAGGCTTGTGTATGGTAAACCTTGTCATTTACCCGTTGAAATTGAGCATAAGGCGTTTTGGGCTATTAAGCAATGCAACATGGAGATGGATGGGGCTGGAAAGCAAAGGAAGTTACAACTCCAAGAGCTAGAGGAGCTTCGCAATGATGCATTTGAAAGCTCGCGCATTTATAAGGAAAAAACGAAAGCATTTCATGATAACATGATTTCTAGGAAACAATTTTGCATTGGGCAGAAAGTGCTTTTGTTTAATTCTCGCTTGCAATTATTTATGGGTAAATTAAGGTCACGATGGATCGGACCTTTTATTATTATTAATGTGTTTTCTCATGGTGCAGTGGAAATTCGTAGCATAGCTACAGGTAAAGAACTTAAAGTTAATGGGCACCGGTTGAAACCATATTATGAGAATTTCACTTCCGAAGTGGTGGAAGGAGTTAACTTTGTGGATGTACTCCCTCTGGAGGAGTCATAGAAAGCAAGGAGATAGTCGGGCTGACGACTTTAAACCAAGCGCTAATTGGGAGGCAACCCAAAGGATGAGTATTTCTTGTCTTGTATTTATTTCTTGTCTTGTTTTTAGCTTTTTCGTGTCTTGTTTTTTATTTTTTCTGATTTCTTGTTAGAATTTCCCACCTTGACTTACTTTGGACGATTCAATTAACATTGAGGACAATGTAAAGTTTAAGTGTGGGGGAGTGGTTTGCGTTGTAAATTTTTGAAATTTTCAACTTTTGTGTAAAATAGTGAATAAGAAAACTCCAACTTGTAGTTAGTTTAGAGTCACATAGTATACATGTCGCTAAGATTACATCGAGAATCTCATAAGAGTGACTGAACTTAGAGATGACAGAGAACATGATCGGGTTTCTTAATTGTATAAGAGTTAAAGTTGGATTTAACCATGCCAGTGGCAAATAAGGTGCAGACTGAATTCGGTATTAGAGTAGTGATCCCCTATAGTGGAGACTACCCATGTTACATAATGTGAGGCACCAACCTTCAATTCTTTGTACCTGTCTAAATTTGTGCTTTTTAAGTGTGTGTCACCGTACGTAAACTCCGGGCAGAATGGTGAGCTGCCCAACCTCCCACCATAGAAGCACTATTTTTATCTCTTGAGTGCTAATTTTATCTACCATGATGGTGACATCGAATTGCTAACTTACATACCACTTGTAATCTTGTTCGCAGTTAGCACCATCCACCTTATCTCTCTCTACACCAACAGGTCCATAGAAAAACCATCATCATCAACAAGAGGAGCATCACAATTTGAAGGAAAGTTGAAGACGTTCAAGGTTTACAAGCAACAGTACAAAACAAGGAACAGAATTTTGATAAGTTGAAGACTATTGTACGAGAGCGAACATTATCAAGATGAGAGTTCGAGAAGTTTATGATATCAAGACATATAAGTTGTGAAGAATCAAGCGGTAAAGTACATACTCCATGGCATTGTACTTAATTTTTTTTTTTTTTTTTGTATTTTACTTTCTCTTGTCTCAAAAAAAAAAAAAAAAAAAAAAAAAGAGACAAGAGAAAATTTCTTTAGGTTCATCATTAGTGTTATTGTTTTATTTCGTTTTTATTTTGTATTTGTTTTATTTTTTATTCAAAAAAAAAAAAGGATAAAAAAAAACTGAAAAAGAAAAAAAAAAGAGAAAAAAAAAATATTTTGGGTTTGTATAGTTCGTTTTTAGTTTTGTATTCTTTCAATAAAGCCAATGGAAAGAAGGAATGTCTATAATGAAGTTTCAAGCGACAAGGAATTCGAGGGGAAGAATCATATTGTCAAGATTCTCGAAGTTCAAGAGTTATCATCAAGAGTTGAAGACCGAAGACGAAGATGAAGACAAGGATTGAAGACCGAAGACGTTTCTATGGATGTTGTGAGAGTGGTGCTAGCCGCACGCCGACAGGATAACGAGGTAAGTAAGCATATTCCCACCTTCGTTAAGTGGTTGATTTCTTTTCTTAGAGATCATCAGAAAAATGGGTTTTCAAAATGAATAAAAGATGTGGGTTTTCAAAATAGTTCGGAGGGTTTTTACCTTCTTACCATTCAACGTGTTGCGGGATTCTCTCTTCATTCCTACTGGACACATGTGTGACCCATAAAAAGTCATTTATTATTGAGAGCAAAGTATCATAAAACCCTTTCTTGTGAGGCGAGTCGAGACTTGCGATCACTCCAGAACCCGAATTTCTTTCGAGAAGGGATGGTTATTTCTCTCTCAACTTTTAAGGATGAGATTGTGTTCATTTATGTGTCTAACTTCTTATGACTAGTGTGCAGAATTTCTATGTCTTCTTAGCCCGTTGGATGCTATCATTACGGAGAACTAGTAAGTTGGAAAATTAGGTTTTGTGGGTATATCTCTAGTAAACCCTCACGAGACTATAACTCGTCCACTAGGGACACCTAGGGGTTCAAAGGCCTGTTATTCATGCTAAGAGTGACCGTAGCCTCGACGACACGGAGTTGTATGTATGATTTAGAATTGTTTTGTTTGATTTGCTCGAGGACTAGCAAAGTCTAAGTGTGGGGGAATCTGATAGGCGTCTAAAATACCTAATTTTATATCTAGTATTTATGCTTTCTTTGCTATTTTCCTTGGGAATTGCATCTCTTATGTCTAGTTTTGAGTTATTAGGTGCAATGGAGTCCTTGGTAGCAAAAGAAGGAGAAAACGTTCATTTGGAGCGTAAATGGCAAAAAGTCAATTCACATGTGGTTCGACTGCGCATGGAGGAGGTGAAGAATGGATTGCCAGTTCCCCGTAACTGACAGTTGAGATGAATAGAGATATAGGCGCCGGTTATTCTAACCGACAAGCCATTTATGGATTTGGATGGCCCTTATCCTACTTACAGGTGCCTGGAGTTATTTCTACTCCTACACTTACCCTGTAATTCATAGAGAAATCAATTCTCTTATCATTTTATTCTTCCACTTAACCCACCTGAGAGACACAGCGGAACCACAACTGCTGAAATCCCAAAATAAAATGGAGATCGAATTGAAGTCATAGAGAGGATTTGTTATCACTTCTGTTACATATCGAGAGCTTATGAGGAATCACTCGATGGGTCTGGGTTTGATCTAGAGTAGGGTTTGCTGGTAAAGAGAGGAAGAACTGAAGATAAATTTGGGTTTTACTGGGTTCGATTTTGAGATGGATAAATCAAGTTTCTATGATGAGACGGGTCAATCGAAGAGAATACAAGGAAGTGGTATTGTTGTTAAGATGGGCTCCGATCTGAGATCGAGAAATTAAGATCGAGCAGAAATTTATGGGATCTGAAATAAATCATAGATGGAAGAGGAAGAGATTGGTTGTAGTGACTCTGTGTTTGAACAACAAGATAGAAGAAGAATCATAAGTTCAGATGAATTGAAAGTTAGGGTTCTTGAATTGGGGTTTGTTCTTGTGTTCAAATGTGAAGGCTTGTAGTTCAGGGTTGGCTGAGTTGTGTCATTAGGGCTAGAATGAAGCTACAGGTGCTGTTATGGAGCTGAATTGGTTGCTGAGAATGGAAGTTAGAGTTTACAGGTTATGGCACTTGGAATTGAGATAGAGATTCTAGTGTCAAGACAGTGAAGCTACAGTTAAATGGGTTACTCATGAATTGGTTGTGTGGGTATGAGCTGACACAGATGAAGAAATAGTTGGTCCTGGTGGTGATTTACGTCAGGAGAAGAAAGAGATGATAACACTGATGTTGGTTGTGCTATGGCTAGGTCAGTAAACGGTAGTTGAAGCTGCACAAGAACCTGACTTGCAAGTGACAAAAATGGCTCAAGTTGCAGGTGCAGGCAGTTAAAGTCGCTGTTGTTGTCTTAGGTGGTGAAACTACAATGACTATGGATCTGTGTGAGTTATTGCCAGGGTATTGCATTCGAAGGAGATGGATATTTGAGCTGGAACAAATGGAAAGTGGAAGTTGCAGGTTAGGCTGTGTTGCAGTTGTGATGCTGAGGTCGAGAATCCAGTGAAGGGAGAATCTGCACTGATTAGTGAAGGATGTTGCAGTGAACAATTTTATTGCAGTGAGAACAGTGATTGGATGACAACATTGCAGGCAAGGAAGAAATGCAGTGTGTATAGTTGCTTCAGATGGAGCTATTGTTGACTGAAATGGTGGAGATTTAGATGCATATGAGTTATGTTGTGCCATGTGATGGGTATTTTGCAGGTAGTTGGGTTTATGAGAGAGTGCAAGGTGAGATGCTGCCATGGAGCTGCAAGTTGAAATGGCAGTGTAAGCTGCAGCTGGTGATGCTCTGGCGCTGAGGTAGATGTACAACAGCGAGTTGCGAATGGTAGAAGATTGGCTGATATGGCAAAGGCTTAGATGGAGTTGTTGCTGGTATTGGCATTGCAGGTGCAGGAGGATGATGCTGGTAGTTTTGAGCTGGGACTTAAGAAGCTGTAATGGAAGCTGAGATGGATAGGCTCAAAGCTGGCTTAAGTAATGAATGGCTGCAGCTGGAGTTGTGGTTCAGAATGGGTTTCAGTGAATTTGCAAGTGCAAGCTGCAGTGCGAGCCTATTGAAGTTTCGGTATGTAGTTGCAGATGAAGAAGTTGCAGCTGGTAATGACAGGTAGAGTAAGTGATGAATTGAGTTACAGAGAAGCGCAGGTGGAAGTAATGATTTTTATGGGCTCATGGTGTTGGGTCTCAGTGTAATGCCATAGCTGGGATTGAAAGAGTGGATTTAATGTTGGTTTTGTGAGTGGTGCAGTATGAGCAGCCATAATGACTGGATAGGCAGTTGTGAAGCACAAGGATGGTGCATCACAAAATCATGCCAGCGCAATGGCATATGCCAGTTTAATCGACTCTGATTCACACCTTGACTCGGTCTGACTCTGAGTTGACCCGGTCGAGTTGGATCGTTGACCGAGTTGACCCGTTGACCGGTGACCGGGTGGACTTTGCCGGTCACCTGAGCTATTTTCCGGCAACTCCTCCGGCCGATTTCCGGCCATAATACCAGTTTTCCGACGACCTCTTTTGGGTCATATTTTCACATGGGTATTTGCACACAATGGGCTTGGTGGACCACATGAGCTTTGGGCTATGAAAACCTAATTTTAGAAGTTGGGGAAAAGCTATAAAAGGGAAAGTTTTCTACAACTTTGAACATATCTTATTATTGGAACTTTGGAGAGCCGTTTTTGTTTACGCTTCTAGGGTTTGATTTTGTTCATCTTCTTCTTTTCAATTAATATTTTTATGATGAACTCCATAGCTATGAGTAGCTAAATACATATTATTGGTTATGGGATAAAGTTGATTTCTCAATATGTTATATGATTCAATGAATTAGTCTTGTCTCAATACTTTATTGTTTGTGATTCACAATTAATAGTGTTATATGATTTGATAGTTTGTTTGGTTGAGTCCGGAATCAATCCGATTTACATTCATCTCTAGAGCTATATTAGGGTTTTCAATACGAAAAAGTTGTTTATCCCTGATTCTAAGTAGCATAATTGTGGGTAGTGCTTGTAGTGATATATCCTACTAGTCACAAGTGAATCATAACTTTTGTTAAAACGATTAGTGATTTTACACATTCGTTTGCATTGATTAGTCTTATTCCATAGAACGTATTGCTTTTAGGGAGTTAAATCTAATTGTGCTATTACACTTTAGGTTGCTTTCTAGGAAGAATTCACATATGCATCTTTTAATGTGGTTGTGATGAAAACAGGGAATTAGCGGGATATACTTGCGATCAAGGTATCCTAGGACTTTTAGTAGATGAGAGATTAAATTATCAATTCTAATCATTGATGAAAATACATGTTTGTGAATGATACTATCCCGTGACCAATATCTTCTCCTTATTGATTATTCCAATTATTTTCCTTGATTTATTTTATTTTTACTTTAGTATTTCGTTAAAACAACAAACATCCCCCCTAGGTTACCTTAGAAACTGAAAATTGCATAACAACAATTGCCTCTTTGTGGAAACGAACTCTTCCTTACCTTGTACTTCATTCATATTTAGTGAGAAAGAAAGTGAAATTATTTTTGACGGATTGACAACCGACCAATAAGGTTTAGGTACTTCTTATGGTATTGTAAACGACGGAGGCACAACTGCCTTTGTAACCCCATAATACCTTTCCTCAATCACCGGGTATCCCTAAAGGTGGATCATCAGGGCCACGAGGAAACATCTTCAGCAAGTGGGGCATGTGGTCACCTTTCTTCTTCTTTGGTCCATCTTTCTTCTTACCTTTTTGTTGAGCGTCTCCTCCTTGGTCTTGTTGTTGAACTTCTTGTTCTTGCACTTGTTCTTGAACGACTTCTCTTATCTCTTCATCATCTTGCTCCTCACTTTATTATTCATCACTTTTATCCTCACCTTCTTCTTCATCACTTTCACCCTCATCACTTTCTTCATCACCACCTTCCTTGCCACCACCTTCCTCATCACTTTCTTCTTCAACACCTTTCTTACCCACGACTTTCTTCTTCAACACTTTTCTTGCCACGATTATCTTCATAACTTTCACTCTCATCACTTTCTTCTTCATCACCTTCCTTGCCACCAGTTTCTTCTACATTCATCTCCTCCTCACCACCTTCTTGTTCAGTCGGTGTATTAGAATCAGATTCTTCATGTGTTGGTTGCTCCGATGGAGGTGGTGGGTCATTAATGTTGATCCCTTTGGATTTACTCCCCGTGCCCCTTCGGTGGGAAGCATTCAAATTTTGACCTCCTTTCGACGAGGTTCCAAAGTCTTAGGAGTAGCATGGTCATGTTTCTTCTTATATTTCTTTTCGGCTTGATTGTTTTTCCTGTAGAATACGGATTTAAGCGACAAAAAACAATGGAATAGAATGCATTTTTAAAGTCAAGGTACATAATCGGTTTACTAGATATACATATCAAACCCGATTCATAACATAAGAAAATTCACAATCGTATTTTGTTAAGTACTAATGTAAACCGATTCTAAAAATCGGTTTACTCGAAGTCCGCTTATAAAGTACACAATCGGTTTTTGTGAAGACATATGTAATCCGATTCCAACAAAATAAAGATCCAGGAATATTGGCTATAACAATTGGGCTATTTATACATTAACGTTCACCTATTTCATTTCACATGCAACACAATAGTTTTATAAGTTTTAGAACATAATCCGTTTCTAACAAGCATCGGGTTACTTCGTCATTAACGTAACCCGATTCTGTGAAAACAGAAATTTTTCGATTTCAAAATTATCTATTTCTAACCTAATGCATGTTACTAAAACCTAGTTTAGAGGATTGGGTTAATAGAAAAGTACATAATTCGACCCATTTCTTCCTCTTGTACGATACGAGAGGCTTCAGATTGTTCTTGCACTTCATTCGTTCTATTTCGAATCGCTTCAATAAGTCCGGGATTGTCGGCACTAGAATGATTCCTTTTAGTAGCATACTTAGTTCTTGGTTTCGACATTTTATAGAAGAAAGAAACGATTAATCGTTTTTGAATCGTCGATCATCGACGATTTTTAGTTTCAAAAAAATAAAATAAAAAAAAGGAGTAGAGGAGATGAAGAATCAGTTTTTAGGTTAGAAATGAAAACTTATTTTTGTTCGTTATGTTTATTAAAGATTGATGGGGGTAATTTAGTAATAGTAATATTTTTTTGAGGGTAATTTTGGTAGTTTGCGTAAATATTAGACACCCCTTATCATTGTGTATTAGGTAGATGAAGTAATCTATAGGCCCTAATTAAGTGGCATAGGTCCCAATTTAGCCTGGTAATTTTTCCACTTTAGATTTCTTATTAGGGCCTCTCTTCCAGGATAAATTGTCTACGATAGGCTAAATTATTGTCGAAATATCAAAGTAAACTTATGCGTTATCCAAAACAATACAAAAAAACAAACGGTTAAGCCGGTGCTACCTGGTGCGCTTTTATATACTAGCCGAGATACCCCTCAAAATTTAAGAAAATAATAGGAAAACATTTAAAGCCGATGATTATGTACAAACCGTGAAAATGAACTAAACAAAAACCGATCACTCATAAAACGGATGGGCCTCGTTTTTGGCAAAAGAAAGGGGTCTAACTTAAGGGTTGGTGTGTGTATGCAGTTTTTAGGGAGTTCATTTTCACGGTTTAACATGAATTTTTTATTTAAAAAATATGCTATAATGGAATTTTTTTACATGTGTTACTTATTTATGTCATCATCCAGTTCAATAGAAGTTTGCTTAGCTAGTATTTTTTTCACTTAACTATTTTATCACTAATTTTTTTTTTCCAAAATCATACCCAAACTTTACCACAAAACCTCGATTCAACAAAGCTCTAGCATATTTCTTAAAATTCTTCCTATTATTTTCCTAAATCTAGTGGCGTAGCTCGGCCAGTATATAAAAGCGCACCAAGTAGCGTTGAGTCTAAGACCACGGCCCAACCTCTCGTTTTTCTGTATTTTTTGGATAATGTGTAGGTTTATTTTTATATTTCGACAATAGTTTAGTCTATATTTGCCAATTTATCTTGGAAGAAAAAATATCCTGGAAGAGAAATTTTTTAACATGTGCTACTTATTTATGTCATCACCTGGTTCAATAGAAGTTTGCTTAGCCAGTGTTTTTTTTCGCTTAATGTAAATGTACACGTATACAGCTCTGGAATGTTCCGCCAAAGAATGTCGAGCGTGAGAGCGCAAACAAAACCGGAAAAAATTTGTGATGCGGAGGGGTAAGTTTTTAATATCGGTCATTAAAATAAAGTAAAGTGGGCCCCAGTTGATACTCCTCTCGTCATCCTACTACATACATAAAAAACTCTGAGAATCAGAAACAATAGTGCTTTCCTCCTCCCCACTCCAACCTGAAAACGAAAAGGTTCTCTCTGCATTTTCATATTTTTTTTTCTTAAACTTTCTTCTTATTCTCTTTAACATTTCTTCGTTTTTTCATATGATGATGCTTTAGATCGGAAAAATACCATTGAAGAATAAAGTACTAGCAGAGGATAGGAAGCAAGATCTTACTTTCTAAGAAGGTTATCTTCAATTTCTTTATACATATTTCTTCTTCTTATTCTGGTTTCTTAGATTCATCAATTTCTTTAACTTCATCTCTTGAATTTTTTTTCACAATATATGTTTCAGGTTGATATGGTAGAGAAAAATATATAAAGAAGAATGACTTAACTGATTATTTGAAGAAGAAAGGTAAACCTACTTCTTTACTAGTACTAATTCACAAAAATAAGGATGATTAATGGATCTAAATTCTCATTTAGTGTCTCATTTGAGTTAGTGAAAAAAAAATTCTTAAAAATTGATTTTATACTCATCCTAATCAAACCCTAGGTCGTAGTTTTATACATGTTCTTTCTTTTTCTGTTTGGTTTTCGACCCAAGCATTAGATTTTTTTTTTCTTTTTCTTGTTTGAATGATTAGCAACAAAGCTTTAGAGGTGAGTGAGTTGATAAAAACCGATCTAAATAAAAAATGTGATATAAAAAATATTGATTGAAAAGGAAAAGAAAACTTTGTTGTTTAGTTTACTAAACCCGACCCGGATTAATGCCTAGTCCAGTGGGAAAACATATTTACTCGCTAGTCCAAAAAAGGCTTGAAAAGAATAAAATTACTCTACTAACCCTAACATATAATATTGTGTATGTTACTACATATGTTACTACATTTGTTACTAGTAACATACGTTACTAGTAGTATATTACTACATATCAATACTGTTATGTTATGTAATGTATTGATATACGTATCAATATTGTTATGTTATGTATTGATACTACATATTAATATGTTATGTATCGATATGTTCATACAATATATTAATATGTTATGTATCGATACTGTAATGTATTGATACCACATATCAAAAAATTGTTATGTATTTAAACTACATATATTACTACATATTTTACTAGTAATATACTGCTAGTAACATATGTTACTACATATTACCATATGTATTGATACTATTAAGTATCGATACTAACATGATACTACATATGTTATGTATTGATACTAATTAAATACGGAAGGGTGTTTTAGGCATTTAGAAAACACACTTTATAATCTCCACAAAGTTTTCGGACCAACGAGTAAATAATCTGGTCCAAAAACATGTTTTTGGACTAGCGAGTAAATTAGTTTCACAGGTGAACTAGCCATTAACTGGGTCATGAAAAACTGGACTAACCAGTAATTCTTACAAAGGAAAGCGAAATTCTTTAGTAACCCGAATTGATGGTTTTATAGCTGAATAACCATGTTTTTACGAGTTTCTTGGCTAGGGATGATTGATATGGGAGAAAAGGAGGTTATGGTTAATCGTAAAAAAAATGTTAAGAAAAATCTTCATTGTTTGAATCTGTAATTACACTGATTAAAGCTAAGAAATTGATCAATTCTATGAGTTATCAGTTATGTATTATTTTCTACGGCGTGGGCATCCGCACTGGTTGTTGTATTGTCGTCATTTACAAACAATCGTTCACCTTATGCATTTATTAAGGGGCATTATGGAAAAACCATGGAGAAATTAGAAAGCATCGGGACAATACGTATTTCCAACTTGAGTTATAATGACGAATAAATTCTAGGCTTAAATCCTCAAACGCAGTATGCCATGCTAATAATTCCGCGAGCACTCATTATTCATTTTATGGGAAGTCTAAGTTGAAAATTAACATAAAAATATAACATTATCTCCGTTACTAAAAAAAAGGGTGTTATCACATATTGATTTGAGCCTAAAAATAGGCTAAATTGAAAAATCCAATAGTAACTTTTTTTTAGAAACAAAGGAATATTTATTCAAAATAGCCTTCAGAATGAATGATTTATAGCAGAAGAATCTCAATGTTCCTTGGTTAATGTGTTTATTTTATACAATTAAAAAAAAAAACTAGAAACTTGAGATAGAGGTATTTTCAAACTCCCAGACACTTATTATTTAGTCATAAATCATGTTTAGCATTCCATTTTTAGGTGAAAATTTTATATTCTTCCATGGTACTCCGTATGCCCATATTATAAAGGTGGAATTTTGATTTTGTTTGTCCAGGCGGAGCCGTATTTCTAAGATGAATTTTTAGGTGAATTTTGATGTTTAAATGGCTTAAGTATCTTTTAAATTTACTATTATTTGTAAGAAAAAGGTTAGTATTAGCTTTTTTTATTTTATTTTTCCCCCGTAATTAGCTCCCTGTCTTTGATATTCCTAGCTTCATATGGGACATTTTTAATCTAAATGGATTTGAAAAGGCGAGGGTAACCAAATATACCTCAAGCTAAAACTTTTCCTACAGATAAGTCCTTTCTCCGAAAGAGATTATCTATAGACTGAGTCGAGACAATACAACTAATCGGTTCACACTTCGTGTGATCGTCTATGGATACGAGATCGAGACAATACAACAATGAAGTATGTTGACTTGATAGAAAGGTTCGGACTTAACCAAACACAATAGGATTTCTTATCAAGTAAATAGGAATTAACGTTTGTGTATTTTACTTATTTAATTATAATAAAACAATTATAATGCGGAAAATAAAAGTAAATGACACAGCAAGATTTTGTTAACGAGGAAACCGCAAAATGCGAGAAAAACCTCGGGACCTTTTCCAGAATTGAATACTCTCAGGATTAAGCCGCTACACAAAATTAAACCAACTTCGTATAGTTGAGACCAAGCAACTAAACCTATAGTTCACCTAGTTCCGTCTATATTCTCACGCCTCCAACTTATGAATAAGTCATGTACTTAGAACAATTCCTTTGGTTCGTATTCCAAACAGTAAAGGAACAAAAAATATGTTTTGTAGCAACTCTCTTCAACCAAGTGAAGTGAGTTCGACAAAGGCTTTTCTGTTTATCTCAATAAACTCCTTCGTTAGGTTCTTAGATCTATCTTATGATCAACTACCGAAGTAATTGTTAAGATTTTGCAATCAATACTTTTAATCATAAAGAATTGTATTGATGCCGATCTACACAACTATTGAATCCAATCTACCACAAGGATAGACCGATTATATTTGGATCCTCATATACCGAAACAAGTATTGTGCACACCAAAGATTATGAACCCCAAATCAGAAATCTTCAATATCTTCAATAAACACCTGCACATAACATCTTGAATCTCTTGTGATCAATCACGCACAGAGCGGAGTCTGTTAACAATGGATTATCACAAGATCGTCTTTAGAACTACAAACAGTTTAAAGATCCATGTCGAAACTTCGATCTAGTTTGAGTGAATCTTATATCTGAACAGAAGATTCTCAAGCATAAACAAACTAGGTGCAATCAAAGTTCAACCACCGTTAGTCAATCAAATCAATCGAAAACACAAGATAAACCGAAATTATCTAGTTTCCCACCAACAGTACTAATAGAGCTTCTCTATCCCAAAGAAGACTTTAAACTGAGCGTCCGTAAGATATTTCGCCTAATTAGGTTACTCTCTTCTCCGAATAGGTGGCTACACCAGTAATAACACAACCGAGGAAGTTTGATGTCACGAAGGATTAATTTGCTAGAAATGCAAACTTCAAGTATTTATAGACAAGGAAGTTTGGACACCAAGGAATTTCCAAAACCGAAAATATTCTCAAGATATGTAATATATTCCATATTCGGTTTCCATAATTCTGAAATGCTCTCATCCCAAAATAATGAATAGGAAATCTCTTGGAAAATATTTAATTAGTAAATGCACATTACTAATTCTCGTTTTCCAAAATAAAATTAAAAATCTTAAATAAAAGATTCTTAACTTATTTATCATTCGATCCTGGGATTTTATTCCTTTAGCTATTAAGGAATAACTTTGAAAATTAAAGATAACCGTTACAGCACATGTTCAAAGTATGTCGATATCCTTACTTTGTAAGTCCTCTTTCATACTTGAAACCTTGAAACCGATTTGCCACACTTCCAAACAAGTTTAGAATTGGTTCATCGACTTTCAGAACTAGTGATTGATCAAGAACACTCAATCACAAATCATGGGTTTAATGGTTCTACCAAAATAAGTTCGGTTCTACCTCCATGTGAGTCTTGTGCATAGTCACACTAGCTTTCCAAAATTCGGTTGACTAGGTACTAGGATCGTTCCCCACATATATATGGTATTTGACTTATATGTGTTGCACATGTCCATAGGATCAGTTCCCCTTTGCCGAAAAACGTGTTGCACATGTCTATAGGATCGGTTCCCCTTTCTGCTAAACCATGCTACACCTCATACAAGGATCGATTCTCCTTTGTGATGTGTTGCACCTCTTACTAGGATCGGTTCCCTTTTACCCAGAGTCGGTCATACACAAAATCACAAACTCGATCATACCATCTCATGTGATTACTTAAGATTGGTTTCACTAATAAAAGTCATACCAATACATAAGTCAGGCATTTGTGAATAGTTTTACCAAGAACATAAACAAGTCATGAGCGGTTATACTAAATCACACATATTGGCTGTGCACAAGATATGCAATGAATAACAATACCAATAACGCCTGGCGATTTACTTTTCGATTCATAAAACAAGTTTATGAACTTACTTCCTTAAAACATATGTAAAACATTGTTTCCTAGGATGAAATCCTCACCTCATACCCATACATAATCACAATAGCATTTAAACTATTATGTCGATGTCTTATCTACAAAGTTTAATGGTTAAGCAATAAACCTCGTATTGTATTTCTTAATACTATGTCTATCTAGAGTGTTCATGCTTCGCAAATTTATTTTCAATATGCACGACTTGAAAGATACGTTAGGGAATGAAACAGTTGAAGTCAAATATCACTAACCTCAAGTGGAAGGATGATGTTGTCGTTGTAGCTTCTTACGTCTTCACTTATTCAAGTCTTCGCAATACTTCTAATGTCTCATATCCTAATACGTTCAAGCTAACCTATATGAAGTTGACTGTAGTACATAATCAAGCGGTTCTTAAAATGAGTTTTGATTCACTAAAATATGACAACCAAACTTGACATACCAACGCTTGGTGGGTTCAACCGAGCTATGCTCTAACAATCTCCCTCTTTGTCAATTTTAGTGACAAAACTCTTACATCATATGGATAAACAAATTACAAGAATTACACATACGCTTGATTCCCGAATTCAACAACACAATAACTTGTATACATTCAATCCTTAAATGCCGATGTTGACATTATGATAACAAAGAATATTACTCCCCCTAAAGGTAAGATAGGTAGATTTTATCAATCTACATATCTTTGTTATTCCTTTGTAATGATATGTTATTCCCCCTTAGTCTATGCTTTCACTTTTTCGTTAAATAAACGTTTAAGCACCAATGTTCTTTTCCTTTAGTAATACCAATCAATATAAAATTAATGCAGTATCACTTGTTTACTCCATATATTTCTCCTCCTTTTTGTCACAAAATGACAAAGAAACGAAAAAATAAAGGACAAACCGAAAAGGAATCTTACAAATCTCAAAATAGACTTGCAACTTTGTAGAGTTAAGCACGAGGGTTCCACACACCATTTACGATAACCAATATAAAACTGAAACTACAAAGTAATTTGTTTTGATATGTTATCAAGGAAACAATTTCCCGAAGAAATATTCCCTAATAGTTTAGCAAACCAAAAATAAACTAAGTACCTTAGTTCCTTTGCTAAACCGATTGTACAAATACAACCGCTTCGTTCGATAAGACCAAAAGAAAGATAACTCTATTTTTTTCATCAAGTTCTAATTATCCATATAACTTAGACCTTTCACTTTTAGACAAGACAAGTACTAGGTTAGTTAACTAGTATTTCTTGTTAAGGCATTCGATTAGACTTGAATAACCGAAACCTCCACTTTGATAAGTCTAACTAAGATAAACTTAGTTTCTCTTATCCGGAATCGAATTGGACTAAACAATTCATCTCGTAAACCTTTTCTTTCGTTAATCCATAAAAAATTTATACAAACCAAAATAAATCAAATTGCATAATTATTCACCTCAACCGGAAGCAATTGAAACAACATAGACATAATAGCACCGCAATTGCACCGACTAACAAGATTTTTACCTCAGATTTCTCATCCTCTTCTCCAATATGTTTGCGTCTTCTTCCAGGGAGAATTGATATCGAAACATCATTATGTTGTCATCCTTCTGCAAAACAAAAGAATAACAACAACCAACCTTTACCAGAGGAGGAAGGTTGAAAACCAGTTTTTAACTATTGCAAGCAAAAGTTGAAAACCACCAAAACACATATGCTTTTATGCTAAACCAAAACCGATTCAACATATTGTGACTTTTTCACATATTGTTTCTATCAGAACCCCTCATGATCCTTTGATAAATCCTACCAACATGGGCTAGAACTTAATCCTGCTAAATTAAAAAGTCACCCAAACCATAGGGGTTCACAACATTATGAGATCGAATATCAAGGTAATAAAACCGAAATCAAACATCCCATAAACATACATAACAATAATCATAAAGCATTCAAGCACATGCTATGTAAATCAAAAACTATCACAAGAAAAATTATAAATCAAATAATTTTATTCATAATATACCAAATACAATCATTGAAAGAAATCAAAAATTGATGTCTATTTTTCAACAGATCTTTCAAAGATCATCTTCAATTTCCTCAAAATTTTCAGGATCTTCATCAACAACATCTCGATTGATATCTCGGATTCTGCATACAATACCTTGATTATATTCACAGGCTAATGCATTAACCTTTCGATTAATATTTCGAGCATACTCCCTGTTACCGATTCCAAGTTTAATCAGCTTTCTTTGCTTACGGATAACAGTTCTTAGTAGTGTTGCATGTCTATGATGAGTTTCAATGGTACTGAGGATGACTTGACGAAGATTAATAATATCAATCTTAGCATCCAGATTGTTTTGGACAAGGAGATTAGTGACATCTTCATTTTCATCTTCTATATCTTCACAACCAGATTTCTTGAAGGTCATCAAGATGAACGGTTTCCTTAGAAGTCATTCCGCTCAAGGCTTTCAGAAGTTTTGCTTGAGATCTGGTTTGAGAATACATTCTTTAGCATAAGTTCTCACACACGTTGAGTACATATACTTGAGATACCTTTAACACATACCAAATATAGATATCAAATAATTCTGACTAGATTTGAAAAGATTTTCGCATCTTATGTGTTACGAATTCACATCTTTCTTCGAAAAGAAATTATATTTCTAGATTTGTATCAAGAGATACATTTAGCTCGGAAACTTATCCTGTTTTACACAAGTTGTTTGCAATACAAATTTTTTACACAAAGACCCAGTAAATTGCATCTTCATGTAGGTTGTGTAAACTCTCTATATATGGTGAATAAGAGATTATAGACAGGATAAAGAATGCCTGGGTATATGTGCTTCCTTATATCCGAAGATTGGGCATTGTAAGGATGCACAATCCAATGCGGTTAAGCACTGGGATGAGGATATTCCTCATCAAATACCTCATAAGGAGATCTTCTCCCTTCTTGAACATCATCATGTTTTTCTTCGTGGGTTTTGAACACATCCTCTTTGTTATGAAAATTGCGAGATGCAATATCCTTGATTACATCTTGTGCCCAGGATGGTAAGTTCTTTGAACTTGAACCCGTGTGATCTGGATCTGTTAGTTGGCAGTATGATAATGTCTCATGTTCAAGGCATTCTATATGTCCTCTTAAGGTATCCATTCCTTGTTGGAAATCTTTTTCTAAATATTTGTTTAGATATACCTCTTGACATGTTACAGTAAGAAGTTTTTCAATAATGACCTTATTCCTTATCTGTGAATGTTCCAGCGATTGAGTAAGAATTTCACACTCTGTAGTCTGTTGATGAACTTCCTTGCACAAGGCCAGTTTTTGTTCCATATAATTTTCAGATTATTTTGAAGACTGAGTGTTTCTCTATTTCCTTCACATATTCTTACATTTAGTTGAACAATAAGTTCTGTGACATCATCTAGATTGTCAATGGTCTTTCCCTTTTCTGAATAATTTTCAACATGTTTGAAAAATCTTTCCAACATCTTTCGAAATTCAGAACTTGGGCATCCTAGTGAATTGAATCTCTTTTCAGACGATTGTTCACTAGGAATTAGAGTCGGATCCAAAACATGTTTCTTGAGTTTCGGACTCATTCTTTTCTGATCAGTAACCTGACTCGCAATCAAGTCATTAGTCGTAGACTTTTTCTTTGATTTTCGAAAAGACTTTCGAGACCAATTTTCATTGACCTTCTCTGAGATATTTTTCTCATTATCTTGACATACGTTAACTGAGTTCTTCATAATAAGATTAGCCTTGCTTTTCTTATTTTGAGTCATATCTTATAGGTTGGATCGCACCAAACACAGATTGTTAGATCTTTTCGTGTTTGCCTACTCTGATACCAATTGAAAAGGAGAGGGTACCCAAATATACCTCAAGCTAAAAAATTTCCTACCTATAAGTCCTTTCTCCAAAAGTGATTATCTATGGACTGAGTCGAGACAATACAACTAATCGGTTCACACTTCGTGTGATCGTCTATGGATACGAGATCGAGACAATACAACAACGAAGTATGTTTACTTGATAGAAAGGTTCGGACTTAACCAAACACAATAGGATTGCTTATCAAGTAAATAGGAATTAACGTTTGTGTAATTTACTTTAATTATAATGAAACAATTATAATGCGGAAAATAAAAGTAAATGACACGACAAGATTTTGTTAACGAGTAAACCGCAAAAGCAGAAAAACCCCGAGACCTTGTTCATAATTGAATACTCTCAGGATTAAGCCGCTACAAAATATTAAACCAACTTCGCATAGTTGAGACCAAGCAACTAAACCTATAGTTCACCTAGTTCTGTCTGTATTCCCACGCCTCCAACTTATGAATAAGTCACGTAGTTGGAACAATTTCTTTGGTTCGTATTCCAAACAGTAAAGGAATAACAAATCTGTTTGGTAGCAAATCTCTTCAACCAAGTGATATGAGTTCAACAAAGGCTCTTCTGTTTATCTCAATAAACTTCTTCGTCAGGTTCTTAGATCTATCTTATGATTAACTACCGAAGTAATTGTTAAGATTTTGAAATCAATACTTTTAATCACAAAGAATTATATTGATGCCGATCTACACAACTAATAAATCCAATCTACCACAAGGATAAACCGATTATAATTGGAACCTCTTATACCTAAACAAGTATTGTGCACACCAAAGATTATGAACCCCAAATCAGAAATCTTCAATATCTTCTTTGTCTTCAAATCTTCTTATATCTTCAATAAATACCTGCACACAACAACTTGAATCTCTTGTGATCAATCACGCATAGAACGGAGTCTGTTAACAATGTATTTTCACAAGATCATCTTTAGAACTATAAAAAGTCTAAAGATCCCTATCGAGACTTCGATCTAGTTTGAGTGAATCTTATATCAGAAGAGAAGATTCTCAAGCATAAACAAACTAGGTGCAATCAAAGTTCAACCACCATTAGTCAATCAAATCAATCGAAAACACAAGATAAACATCAATTATCTAGTTTCCCACCAATAGTACTAATAGAGCTCCTCAATCCCAAAGAAGTCTTTAAACTGAGCGGCCGTAAGAGATTTCGCCTAATTAGGTTACTCTCCTCTCCGAATAGGCGGATACACCAGTAACAACACAATCGAGGAAGTTTGCTGCCACGAAGGATTAGTTTGCTAGAAATGCAAACTTCAAGTATTTATAGACAAGGAAGTTTGGACACCAAGGAATTTCCAAAAACGAAAATATTCTCAAGATATGCAATATATTCCAAATTTGGTTTCCATAATTCCTGGAAATGCTCTGTCTAAAATAATGACCGAAAATCTCTTGGAAAATATTTAACTAATAAACGCACATTACTAATTGTCGTCTTCCTAAAATAAAATTAAAAACCTTAAATAAAAGATTCTTCCTTTAGCTATTAAGGAATAACTTTGAACAATTAATGATAAGCATTACGTTACATGCATGTTCAAAGTATGTCGACATCCTTACTTTGTAACTCCTCTTTCATACTTACAACCTTGAAACCGATTTGCCACACTTCCAAACAAGTTTAGAATTGGTTCATCTGACTTTCAAGAACTATGTGATTGATCAAGAGCACTCAATCACAAATCATGGTTTTAACGGTTCTACCAAATCAAGTTTCGGTTCTACCTCCATGTGAGTACCGTGCATAGTCACACTAGCTTTCCAAAATTCGGTTGACTAGGTACTAGGATCGTTCCCCCACATATATATGGTATCTAACTTATATGTGTTGCACATGTCCATAGGATCGGTTCCCATTTGCCTAAAACGTGTTGCACATGTCCATAAGATCGGTTCCCCTTTCTGCTAAACCATGCTGCACCTCATACAAGGATCGATTATCCTTTGTGATGTGTTGCACCTTTTATTAGGATCAGTTCCCTTTTACCCAGAGTCGGTCATACATAAAATCACAAACTCGATCATACCATCTCAGGTGATTACTTAAGATCGGTTTAACTAATAAAAGTCATACCAATACATAAGTCAGGCATTTGTGAATAGTTTTACCAAGAACATAAACAAGTCATGAGCGGTTATACTAAATCAAACATATTGGTTCTTCACAAGATATGCAATGAATAACAATACCAATAACGCCTGGAAATTTCCTTTTCGATTCATAAAACAAGTTTATGAACTTACTTCCTTAAAACACATGTAAACATTGTTTCCTAGGAAGAAATCCTCACCTCATACCCATACATAATCACGATAGCATTTAAACGATTATGTCGATGTCTTATCTATAAAGTTTAATGGTTAAGCAATAAACCTTGTATTGTATTCCTTAATAGTATGTCTTTCTAAAGTGTTCATGTTTCGCAGTTTTGTTTTCAATATGCACGACTTGAAAGATACATTAGGGAATGAAACAGTTTAAGTCAAATATCACTAACCTCAAGTGGAAGGATGATGTTGTCGTTGTAGATTCTTACTTCTTCACTTCTTCAAGTCTTCGCAATACTTGTAATGTCTCATATCCTAATACTTTCAAGCTAACCTATACGAAGTTGACTCTAGTACATAATCAAGCGAATCTTAAAATGAGTTTTGATTCACTAAAATATGACAACCAAACTTGACATACCAACGCTTGGTGGGTTCAACCGAGCTATGCTCTAACAGGATTGACCCCTCCACCTATGTACGTGGTACAGAGATGACTCATTTTCAATAAATACATGCATGTATTCTTAAATGTATCAATGTGAAAAAACAGTTTAAGCATAAATTGGAGCAAAGCACACCTAAAAGTAGTATATTTTCTTTTGCGATTCCCTTTATTAGTGCAAATATAGTCTGAATAACATTTGGGACACCGAAGTTTTTTCTTACATATGATGAACCATATTTGAAAACACAGGGTATTAATTTATCCAACTTCTCGAGCTGGGAGTCTTGGGACTAAAGAAGAATTGTGGTTTATTTATATTAGACATCTTGAAACTTAGGTAATCCTTTTGGTGCCTAAATATTAAGGATACTTTAGGTGTTTTACACATTTAAGAGCTTTTTGTTGTTTTCTTGGTGGTTTCATTCAGAGGTCCACGGTTTGGGATCTAGCATGATAAATTTCTGCATATGGACAACTTTGAGTAAATGAGTTTTGATCCAAAACCGTAGACCGAACCGTGCACTTAAATTCAAAAGAAAAACCAAAACCAAACCGTTTGTGACTTGGTTCGGTTTCAGATTGTACAGTTCTGAACCTGTGGTAGTATTGTTAACAACAACAAAAAATCTTGCATGGCTTTTTTGCCTGCAATTTTCATTGAGAATTTACGTGGCAATAGACATGCCCATATATAAACAATATCGAACATTAATCTTAACTACTACTTAAGCCTTCCAGTACCAATAATGATATAAAAAGTCTTCAAAGTTCAACAAAAAACTGTAGAATAATTCAATGTTACGCTAAATTTCATAATAGATTTGCTTTTTATGGAAGAGTTTAGAAACTAAAAATATGGTTATTAGTAGATAATGAAGAAAATATTGATGTAGGAAACATGAATGACTTTGGGGTATTCCTATTTGATTTAGGAGTATTATTGTTTTTCTTTCTTTTTTTAATGTGAAAAGAAACAACTTCAAAGTAATTTAGGGTTCAATCTTGTGAGAGAAAATATGCGATGAAATTTGGTATTGATGAATTTCTTAGTGTTTTAGAGATTGTTAATTAAACTTTATCTGTCCTGGTTAGTGTTCTAGCAAGTCTATGAGATAGAGAAGGCTTGTTGAGTCACCCCTTAAACTTGTATGGCAGTGCTTCTTGTATGGAAAAATGTTTGTTGGGCCTAAGCTTCTTTTGTTAGTGAAAACTCCAAATTATTTTGTTGGGCCTGAGCACATTCTTGTCCAAATAATTTAGTTAGGCATGAGCACATATTCTTTGCATTAGTGCAAACTGCTTTTGTTGTGCATGACATGAGCATAGTTGATGCAAGACTAGTCACCTTAGTGCTAAGTAGTATAATAATACGCGATTGAATTGTTAAAAATTTGTAGGTCATATGAAGGCAGGACGCGAGACATATGACATATTCTATCCGCCACTAGCGGCAGTGAATGTTCTTCCATTTATCATTTTAAGTTATTTATAATTCGGATCGATATACTTATTATTTTTATCGATTATACTTTTGTCTTTAGATACTAGGAGTCTTTGCATGGAAAATGCTCTTACGAGTATTTCAGACTCACGAAGTGAATTACCGTCAAGTGTTGGGCCTTGGTAATTATCAGTTTCTCTCAGCGTTTCGTAGTTTCATCTTGGCGATGGTGATGGTGGTTTGTCATGTCGGTTTGTTGGTTTGACACTTTCAGAAAGATAGATCAATTCCTATGGTGGTATAATTTTAAAATTTCAATGACTTTAAATCTTACTTTTAATTCATGAAATAATTGTTAACATTATGTATTGGATTTTTTTTTTAACAGATTGCCGCTTACCTTTTGCCACCGGTATACGTGGGAATAATGTATTTCATGAACAGAAGCTCACTCACAACTCTCTGTCAAACAATGTGGGCTATCTTACTTCCAAAAAAGGTAATCCATCATATGGTAAATTTTTATTGATAAAAAAAAAAAAGTTCAGTCATGATACTTTCTTTTATCTCCGCATAGGTTCCAGGCTTTCGAGAAGTCTTCTTCACGGATCTGGTCACTTCACTGTCGAAGGTGTGTAATTAAAAATCTAAAACTTGTTATAAATACTATTAGAATCTATTGAGTGCAGAAATTGCAACTGATACCCCCAATTTAGCGGAATGGGAAAAACTGAGTTGACTCTGGAAATTATCGCCCGATCCTTGTAGAGAAAAGAAAACAATATTTTTATTTTTACAGAATATGTGATTTTTCGAGCATCTATGACTTGGTAAATTCATCATATCGTTGTTTAAATAAAATAACAGTGCATAAAAAACCCCTAAAATCGAATCCCTTTCAATTTGTCACATAAGATGATTTTTTTGAATAATTTGCGTCAAACCATTTGTTTATTTGCACGAACACACTTCTTGTGCCCCAGTGCCCAGACTTGATTGTACTCCACACAACATTTCCCACAAACCCACGAGGCACATTGCCATTAATTATAAAAATGATACATCGGTCGAATTAATCGTTACTGGCATTCACTTTCATTCAGGCTTTTGATAGATCGTCGAGACTAACTGATACACTGATAATTCGGTTTGCGCCTTTGCAGAGGGCGGTGGAAGTGAAGTACTAAGTCGTTTTATTCACATTAATCCATTTCGGTGGTTCTTTAGATGGATGAGGAGGGTGGTCTTTTTGATTTGTTTTTAATTAATTCAAAACCGACTCGGAGTACCACTCCCTGTCGTCGCGTCTATTTAATTTTAAACTCGTAAAGGTGTTTGTAGAACCCCAAGATATGGACTACGACACCCATGACTTGATCACGAAATTGATAATTGTGTTGGTACGTAACTGTTTCGACAGTTTCAGACATATCCAGAATTTTCAAATCCAACAGACGCCATTGATGTCTGATGATGAAGAGACTCATCGTTTCGTGAAGAGAAACATGTTGATGAAAAGATGTCAAAGCCTCTATAAATAGCATCTCCCAAAACTCGTTCAAATCATCTAACGAAAAAACCTTCTCTGTTTTCTCTCTTTTCTTAAGCATCATCAGAAATCCTGTTTACATGTGTTCTTGATTGGATCAAGGGGTACAAACCTTGAATTCAATTTCCGTTGTAGGGCTTTCATTGTATCCTGAAGGCATTATTTCACATACCTGTTGTAATCGCCAATTTATTGGGAGGGTAGAAATAATTGTCTAAAAGAAATCGTATGAGCCTTGAAAGTTTTTGAGTACAACATTCTTTTCCTGTGTAATTCATCTTCTATTGCAACCCAGTTTTTCCAACAAATTGCTCAAGATAAAAAATCATTTGGGTTAATTATTATTGAGGTAGGCTCTATGGACACTCTTATATGGACAAGAAAAAGTTATTTTACTTATAAAGGACCCGTTTCAGTAAGTTTGCCTATGATTCCAAAAAACTTTGCTATGGCCCTATCGACGGCTAGAGTTACCAGTATACCGATACTTTTGTATAGGTATGCTTATCTTCGTAATTTTTTTATAGTCTGCTGATCAAAACATTTTGATAGTTTCGCAATGTCCCAAGTCTTGTTAGTAATGAGGTGTTTACTTTTATTAATCCTTCAATGTTATTTTTTTTTTAATAGGAAAAGAAATTTTTATTAATGGATGAGTTAAATCAACATATTAAGTTCCTCGCTAATGAGAGATTTTAACCATAATGGGAAAACCAAAGACCAAGACTCACTTAAACTAGACGACCTAGCTCTCTTTGCTAAACAGTTAGCACTTTTATTATGCTCTTTATGCACAAAAGTGCACTTCCAAGATTGAAAACTCGATAAAAGGAATCTACAATCACTTATAATACTGTTGTTTGTCCATCTGACAGACCCAACTTTCCCATTTATTGCATCCACAACATTCTGAAAATATCCTTCTATATGTAGGCTTTGAACTACAACACTCCTTGCCATTTTCCTCGGGAGGTGAGTTACCTTAATTCCCGAGACCACAAGAAGGATGTAAGCTGCATATATTACTTCGTAAAAGGAGCTTCATATGCTAGTATTCCACCTTGTTTTTCGCGAGGATGATATTTAGGTTTTGTAATTGCGATAAATCCCCCACATGTCTGATTGTTGATTCTGACGCATGAGCTCTACATTATCAAAAAATATTAGAACCAATCATGAAAATGATTTTTTCCTGTCCATTCTATCGAATGGGGCCTTTGTCTTAGATTAGAGCAAAACGTCCGTGGGCATTGGACAAAATTATCAGAGAGTGTAAGGCCAATTTTAGAAATTTAGGTAGGAATAAAAACTAAAGGACCAGTGAAGGAACTAGATTTATCCTAACCTAGTAAAGTTAATATCACCAGATTCCCAACAAAAGAACTTATGAAAATTCAAACGACCAATCTCAAACCTAAAAATGCATATAAATTTATACCGCAAAGAGAAGTATGTTGATGGTTGAGATAAGGAAGAGAATTAGATGCATATGCTGGCACAGAAATCATACCCAATCTCAAATCCCATGCCTCATGTCGAGCCACAATTTTTTTTTTAATTTCGTTTTGATTTTTTATTTCATCACATTCCATTTCGATAAAGTTTTGATTTCTAAAGCATTTGAGAAAAAATTTTGTTTTTGATTGATCAGTCAGCAGGGTATCAATAGTAAGGGTGATTTGGTATTTTAGCATCTTTTAAACACCCCTTAGCACACTATTTTGGATGGGAACAAAATGGGTATACCCCTGGGTATACCTGGTATTTTAGCATCTTTTAGACACCCCTTAGCACACTATTTTGGATGGGAACAAAATGGGTATACCCTAATTAATCTGGGTATACCTTAATTAATCTGGGTATACCCCAATCTCGCCAAGATCAAGAAACATAAAACTAATGGGATTTAATGAGTATTTTTTGTACGGTTACTTCAATGGATAAGTCTTAATAAATCGTTTTTGTTCTTTTACGAGTCAATTACTAAAATAATGAGTAAAAGAAAATTATTTATCTGCGAGATCACAAAAGAGAACCTGGCTTGATTGGGGTATTGATGTGATTTTAAATTGTTGTAGAAAGTGATAAGAAAAGTATCGTTCACTCAGACTTGTGAAGATTCGTTTTAGACTCAAATTAAAATAGAAAACTTAATCAAAGTTGTTATCAATATCTTAAAAAGCACCGAGACTCAGGATTCCACCAATCTCCAATTTTTATGTGATTTTATCTAATCAACATTCATGCAACTCTTTACGTTTAAAGTGATTCTAATATTTTGCAAAGGTAGATTTTTAGAATAACAATTGTATTTCGAAAGCATAGAATATCAAAAACCTAGGTCTAAGCATAGTCTATCAAGAGAAATCACAATTGCTTAGGAAAAATCATTCAATCAATTTTCAATCAAGGCAAATAATCTTAAAAGAGATTGCAAAAATTAATTAAAATAGAAATTACCACACACATCATGGAAAATTGGCTTCTTCCGTCGCCTCAGCAATGGGGTTTAGCTCCTCATATTAATCACTTGCTCAAAATAGGTGTTCATAGCTCAAAAGTTGATTAAAAGAAAGAGAAGGTGCTAATACAGAGATTTGCAACAAATATAAGTGTTGCGAAATCGCTGTTACAAAGAACGATAACAGATATCTGCTGGAAAAATAAAGACTGCTTCTGTGCGTCTTATGTTCTTCGTGTTCTTCCTTCTACACCAGCAGAACTCGACTTCCTGCAACTCCTCCTGTTGATATCTATGGTATTCTAAAGTGCCCCAAACTTCTTATAAAATTGTCCAACCTATCCTGGAACTCGACTCATGCTTTTATACACCTCAGAAACCTAAAAATACCGATTAAATTTCTTCCTTTCCTTTCCTTGCAAGTCACGGCAATAATCTCTCTGCCGAATTGTTTTACGCGTTTCCAAGCTGTCAAATCCTTTCCAAACTCTCTATCAGGTATATGTGAATCTTAGGAAAGTTTATCTGCGTTTTAGTCTCACTGGATTTCCGAAAATAAACCAACAGAACCCGATATATTCCACACACTTTGTTTTGCTCCAAGACAACTATCCAACCCAATTTAATCAAAACTATCACCCATAACTTCCCTGTTTAGGCTTACTAGGCCCATATCAACTAAATCCAACGATCGAATCTCTTCAGAAATCTTCCAAAACTCAAACCCTAATCTGCAGGTGTGCTGTTTTGATTTCCCGCCAAAAGTACTTCAAACGGAGAAGAAAATGAGACGCCCCCTATCCAGAGTAGGGGTGCCGATAGCAGGTGCCTTGGGGTGTCCTGGGGATGCCTCTTAGTAATTTGGTACCCTTTATCCATAGTGAGAGTCTGAATAGCAGGTGTCCTCCGGGCGCTTTTACCAACTTTTCAAGTCGATTTTTCCAAAAATGTTTATTGGCCAAAAATACCTACACACGCATAAAACGCCATAATAAGTACAAAAATGAGCACTATCAATATATAGAATCGAGACAAATAGGACACACAAATGCGTCCATCAAATACCCCAAACTTATTATTTGCTAGTCCTCGAGCAAAACTAAAATAGAAAATAAAATCCTAACTCACTGTCGCAGGCACCGTCCATTGCATTTAGCGTATGCAATAAGCCTTTAAACCCCTAGGTGTCCCTAGTGGCCGAGTTATAGTCTCGGGAGGGTTTACTAGAGATATACCCCCAAAACCTTTACTTCAGACCCTAGATATCTATGCAGAACTTTGGAAGGCACTAAAGAATCTCCTTGGTTGGCATACTTATTGACTATAGGAGGAAGCACCCTGATGCGAAATTCCAATTGTTGTACACGAGTTTGCACTCAAGCATACTAAAATTCATATATAAGTGACATAGCTCTACTCAGATAGTTTCTGGACATCATAACCGGAGTCAACCAATCACATGGATAGATTAAAAGATGGATGTAGAGAAAAACGTAAATGGTTTTGATGTTGACTAAGGTGAACAGTGTTTCTCATATCTGTCTGAAGGCCACTGCCAAATTGAACACATCCTAATGGAATGAGATACTGGTCTGGACTAATATCAACACACTGGCATATACAAGGGTACTAGTGGTCGATAATCCTAACTCTAGGTCAACACAACTGGCATATACAAGGGTTCCAATGGTCGAATTTATTGAATTTATTCCGGTTGGTCTGATGGTCTTGTCTCAATTTTTTTTTTTTTTTTTTAATTTTTCCAACTTTTTTTTTTCCTTCAACTTTTTTCATTTTTTTTTTTTTGGTATCTCAATCACTCTATTTCACCCTTAGCAGTGGTAACAACTTGAATTGTGAGCCCCACCTAATCACTTAGAGAAACATATTTTAAAGAAAACAGAATAAAAATAGAAGTGAAAAGGATTCAACGAGATATGGCGAAACTACCATGTTTTTTCTTTAATTCGAACACCTGAGCTCTGTGCTTTTATGAATTGACTCTTTAGATGTTTCCATCTAATCAGATTGGTTCCTCAACTCCTACAACCAAGATGCTTCCATCCACTTAGATTGGTTAGTGCCATCCTTAATAAGCATAAATTTTTAGGCTCTGGAGTTTATTTATCGCAACTATAAAGTTTCTCCCATACCCACAAACTTAAATCTAACATTATCCTCAATGTTCTAAAGATAGAATTAAAAGCATGAACAAGGAGAAACTGTTACCATTTGAATCAAAAGAGATAAGGAAAGATATTAATGTGTCACATGAATATTGGGCTACCTCCCAAGAAGTGCTAAGTTTAACGTCTTTAGCTAGACATTACGTACCCATAAAATGACTAATTACCCTTTCCAATCGTATATCAATAGTCGAAACAATTGTGGATCATCAAAACCAAATAATACTGCCACTAAAATGAGACAACTGCAGAGGACCAGAAAAATGAACAAACGGAGCACAACCTTATCTAAAGTTTCTTGCAAGACAACTAGATCTATATGGGACGACCAATTGGGCTTCATATGAGTGTCTTGACAAACAGATTCATCCGAATAACGGGTTTCTAATAGCTTAATTTCTCCATGGACATTATTAGGGTGATCGGGCTGTGTTGTCTGAAGAGACTCAAGTAATACCTCGGATGTAAAAAGATCGAGTCCCAAGTTAAGGACTTCTAAGGGGGAGACTTGACAATTACTAGAACTATCACTACCCCCAAACTTGGGGTAATCACTACTCTCAGACAAACCGCTAACTATTGCTTGGATTTATGGATCCTCGGAGTATTTAAAATACTCAAAAGCTTCTTCTAGTTCTCTATCCCCAAACTTAGGGTCATCGTTACTCTCAAAAAGACCTAACATTATTGCTTAAATTTATGGGTCTTTCGAGTCCTTAAAATGTTCGAGAGCTTCTTCTAGTTCTAAAGTCTGGTCATCTATATGAGCTAAGAGAATTGTCTCATCAAATTCATCCAAAGAATCACCAAATAAAGTGTCGTCCCAATTATCCTGAACTAGATCATGAACTAAAGTGTTAATCATATTTACTTCCTCTAAATCATCGGAAGGTTGTCTAGTAACATTAAAGACATTCAGGTCAGTGGTCATATTACCAAAGGATATGTTCATAAGTCCAGTCCTACAGTTGATAATAGCATTTTACGTGGCTAGAAATGGGCGACCTAAAATCACCGGTATTTGGTTTTCTGGGTCAGGGACAGGTTGTGTATCTAGGACTACGAAATCCACAGGATAAATAAACTTGTCGACCTCAATAAGAACATCCTCTATCACATCACAAGTAATTTTAACAGACCTATCAGCTAACTGCAGTGTTATCTTGGTAGGTTTCAATTCACCAAGTCCTAGCTGTAAGTACACATGGTACGGAAGTAAGTTCATACTAGCTCCTAAGTCAAGTAAAGCTTTCTCTACCCCGTGTTTTCCTATCGTGCAAGCAATCGTAGGGGCACCTGGGTCTTTATACTTAGGAGTTGTGGTGTTCTGAATGATCGAACTTACATGACTAGCTAAAAAGGCTTTTTTAGGGACACTAAGCTTTCGCTTTCGCCTACACATATCCTTAAGGAACTTGGCATAAGCCGGCAGTTGCCTAATTGCTTCTAGTAACGGAAGGTTTATGGTAACTTTCTTAAAAACCTCCATTATGTCATTAAAGTTGGATTCACTCTTTGTTGGTACTAGTAGATGCGGAAATGGGGCTCTATGCATAAAATAGGGCCTCTCAGGAAACGAATTGGCATCATCAGATATTTTATCAGTCCCCTCAACATGGATGGTCCTGAGGGGTGTACTACAATATGCTCACTATCGGGCATGGTTACCTGATTGTCTACTACTCTACCACTCCTAAGGGTTCTAATTGAATTCAACTGTTGTGATGGTTTTGCACCTATTTCATGAACTCCTCTAGGGTTGGGTTGTGGTTGACTAGGGAACCTACCCATTTCTCTCAAAGATTCATTTATCAGACTAACCTGGTCTTTTAACTCGGAAATAGCCTGAGAATTAGTCTGGCTTATATTTTTACTTTCTTTTATGCTTTGTGAAAGCGATTGGTGAATCTTATCAGTGTTTCGAATAAACGAGATGAGAGTTTCTTCTAGACTTGAAATTTTCTTATCGGACTGATTCTGAAACTGAGATGGTCCTGAAGAATTCTTAGTATAGCCAAAACCTGTAAGAACATTAGAATTACTAAACTGACCTTGACTTTGACCCTTATACCATGCAAGGTTCGGATGGTTTCTCCAACCAGGGTTATAAGTTTCTAAAAATGGGTCGAACTTCTGAGAGTTATCGAATCTAGTGTTATTGTAAAGACCATTGGATTGCTCTTCCATGGTACGGCCTTCCCAAAAAGGCTCCACCCAACTACTAGTTTGACCCAATTCTAAAGTTTTTAACCTTTTAGCTATTGCTGCAATTTTGACATCTGATTCATAGCCTCCTTCTACCCTATTAACGTTTCTTCTGCCTAGAAGAATTTTTTTCTGGGGTACCCTACTATTTTCCCATTGTTCGGTCTTTTCGGCGATTTCATGCAAATATGTCATCGCCTCATCAATTGTTTGGTTTTCAAACCCACATGTACACATAGATTCTACTGTGGTCGTAGTGGAATAATCTAAACCCTCATAAAGGATCTGAACTAACCTAACCTTTTTTAAACCATGATGAGGACATTGGGATAATAAATCATTGAACCTTTCCAAATACCTATACAAAGATTCTCCCTCTTGTTGAGAAAAGGTGCAGATTTGCGTCCTAATAGACGATGTTTTGTGCCTAGGGAAAAACTTGTTCAAAAAGGAAGATGTAAGTTGTTCATATGTTTCGATTGAACCAGAAGCCAAACTATATAGCCATGATTTGGCTTTATCTTTCAGGGAAAAAGGGAATAACCTAAGTTTCAGAGCATCATCTTCAAGATCTCTAATTTTTAGGGTACTACAAATTTCTTCAAAATCCCTAAGATAGAAATAGGGGTTTTCATTTTCTTTCCCTAAGAAGATTGGGAGAAGCTGTAAGGTCCCAGGTTTAAGTTCATAATTTGCTTCTTTTTTAGCTAGCCTGATACACGAGGGATGAGTAGTCCTAGTCGGGTTCAACAAATCTTTCAAAGTTGCCATCTCTAGAACTATCGGAATATTAGGGATTGTCTCCTCAAACGGACGTTCAAAAATGAACTCTTCAAAAATCGGACTTTCTAAATTGAGGTAATCGAGACGCTTAGAACTACTAGGTTTCTCTTTAACAAATCTACCTAGGGCGTCTCTTTTACGTTCAGGCTTGCAAAAGAATAAGGAAGGGGATTCTATGCAATCACAAAACAAGGCTGACTCAACCAAATTAAACATATTGATTTCTAGCAAACAAAAAGCATGATGGATCCACTTAGATTGTTTCTAGACCAGCTTCTAATCTTCCGAAAGGAAACTAGGTACAATTTTAGAAAACCTCTAAAGAACGAGTTAAGCTAATAAAATACCCAATACAGTCCTTTTGAACGACTTTCCTACAAGCTCGTTACCTTATCGGTCTCGTTCTAGTCAAAATTTTAAGCTTGGGTTCGCGTTTGGTATCGTTTTCCTAAGGCGGGAAAGAAGAACGGTGATGAAATCCAAACCCTTATCTTATATGGCCAGGCCTTGCATTTTACTAGAAAATTAAAGTCCGTATTCAGTCCTCAACATATATGCATACGAAGGAGTCCAAAGAACTCATTGATAGGGGATTCGCGAGTGGTTAGAATCTTACCTCCCGTTCAGACGGGGATGAATCGGTTGTAGTCGACTCGGGCCACTGACTCCTATGTCAGTGTACGAACCCAAGGTGCAGAGACAATATCGTAATTTTCTTCCTTCCCTGCAAACAGTTTATATTTAAGACCACCCTTCTGTAGGGTTTGAAATAATGTCCAGAATGTCCAAATTTACAAAAAGTCCAAAAATAAAAAGAAAAATTACAAAAATAATTATAAACCCTAATACAATTTTCGAAAAAAAAAAACTAAAAAAAAAAAAAAAAAATTCTTTATCTCTTCCTCGTTTCTTTTCGCTTTGTCTTTGACTCCAAGTCTTTAGTTAATCATCAATATCTTTGGCTCAGCTTTCTTTTCGATCCAATATCCAAACCTGTAACCAAAACACAAATACCCAAGAAAACGTAAAATAGAACAAAAGAATAAAAAAAACTAAAAACCTAAAAACAAGTCTGCGTCGGCGGCGCCAAAAATTGATGTGATTTTAAATTGTTGTAGAAAGTGGTAAGAAAAGTATCGTTCATCAGACTTGTGAAGATTTGTTTTAGACCCAAATTAAAATAGAAAACTTAATCAAAGTTGTTATCAATATCTTAAAAAGCACCAAGACTCAGGATTCCACCAATCTCCAATTTTTATGTGATTTTATCTAATCAACATTCATGCAACTCTTTACGTTTAAAGTGATTCTAATATTTTGCAAAGGTAGATTTTTAGAATAACAATTGTATTTCGAAAGCATATAATATCAAAAACCTAGGTCTAAGCATAGTCTATCAAGAGAAATCACAATTGCTTAGGAAAAATCATTCAATCAATTTTCAATCAAGGCAAATAATCTTAAAACAGATTGCAAAAATTAATTAAAATAGAAATTACCACACACATCATGGAAAATTGGCTTCCTCCGTCGCCTCAGCAATGGGGTTTAGCTCCTCATATTAATTAGAGATGAAAAGTCGGCACGGTATTCAACCTTATACCCTGCCAACTATAATCCGACTATATTATAGTCGGCAAGGTCGAAAAAAAAAAACCTTGCCGACTTTCGATCCGTTTTGATTCTTTTTTTTTTTTTTTTTTTTTTTGATCTCATCATGTATGGTTAGAGTTTTGAAGAAAGATTTTTTTTTGAATATGTTTTAATTGGCATGGTTTGTTAGTATGGACAATTTGGTCTTTTAACACCTTTTATACACCCCTTAACACACTAGTTTGGATGAGAATAAAATGGGTATACCTCAACCTCGGCCGTAAAGAGAAGGCAACTTAGCACGTGATTTCATTTTCTGTTTTCTTTATTGTGACTAGGAATTACTATTTAGTCCAATTTTTCATGACCCAGTTAATGGCTAGTCCACCCATGAAAAACATTTACTCGTTAGTCCAATTATTTACTCGTTATTCCAATTATTTACTCGCTAGTCCAAAAACTTTGTGGAGATTATAAAGTGTGTTTTCTAAATGCCTAAAACACCCTTACAGATCTAATTAGTATCAACACATGCAAATATTACTAGTAATATGTTATACATACTAGTAATATGTTACTACATATCAATATGTAGTATTAATAGTAAAAAGAATATGTCATATGTACTATATTACTATAGTAACAAAAAGAATAGTAAAATAGTTTACTAGTAAATTAAGTACTAGTAGTAACTAGTAATATACTAATTAACTAGTAATATACTAGTAGTACTAGTATTAACTAGTACTATACTAGTAACATATTAATATGTAATATCAATATATAACATACTACATACTAATATGAGACTACATATTAATATGTAGTGTCAATATATAACATACTACATATTAATATGTAGTATCAATATTAATATATAATATCAATATATAACATACTACACACTAATATGACACTACATATTAATATGTAGTGTCAATATATAAAATACTACATATTAATATGTAATATCAATATATAACATATTGCTACTAGTAACATATGTTACTACATACTACATACTACATTTGTTCTATATATATGTTACTACATACTACATATTAATACTAGTATACTACTAGTTACTAGTATTAATACTAGTATGTTACTACATACTACATTTGTTGTATATATGTTACTACATATTTTACTACATACTACATATTAATACTAGTATACTACTAGTTACTAGTGTACTAGTAAACTAGTATTAATACTAGTATATATGTTACTACATATTACATATGTTGCTACATATTACATATGTTACTAATAACATACATAGTATATTATATGTTAGGGTTAGTAGAGTAATTTTACTCTTTTCAAATCTTTTTTGGACTAGGGAGTAAATGTTGTTTCCCACTGGACTAGCCACTAATCCAGTTCGGGTTTAGTGGACTAAACAGGAAATCTCTCTTATTGTGAAAGGAGACATAAAAGATTCCTAAAATTTTGTTATTCTCGTTCACCCACAATTTCTAAGAGGGTAAACAGCACACCCATGATATCGTACATAAAGTGTATCACTACAAGACAAAAAGGATTCAGCATACTGTACAGCTAATAACGGCCATGCCAAACCCCTCTTTTCTCGATTTATATACTAGTACTCCTACACCTCAAAAATCCCATTTCCTCTAATGTTTCTGCCGAAAAATAAAAAATGACCTAGATTTATTCGGTGTTTTCTTCTCAATAATCCCCATTAATACGACCTCCATTAGAAGTATAATCAGAATTTGGTCAAGGATTTGAAACATCTTCATCATCATTGCATAGGAGTAAGTTAGAGTAATTCTCTTCTTTTATTGCAGAGTTTATCGATGGTGGTACCAACTTAAGCTGTAGTTTTTTCTTCTTTTTTCTTCTTAAATGTCATCAATGGGAGTAAGTTTAAGAATGAAGACTGCGGAAAATCGTAGTAGTTCGAATGATTTTCAAATGTGGCAACGTCACCATCATCTCTCTCCTCTTCAATTAAAATTACTGTATTTGTCTGATTAAATTATTAAACAAATATAGATGATATTAACGTGACGTTCCGCAACTTGATTAGTTGGAAAAGGTGTAGTTGCTGTAAAGGGATACAAGAGGAGGAGGGTTTTATGGATCCAAGTAATTGAAGTGGACACATAATAATAATAAGAGGTAATGATTATCCTCATTTAATGAGATTTAATCCGTTTTCTATGTGGGTTTTTGACTGTTCCCTTTTCAATTTAATGTTTTCTTTTAGTAATTGTTTGATAATTTATTTAGGTCATTTGCTTGTAAAGAAACAAATCGGTCGAGAGACCATAAAAGTTAGAAAAGCCAAACAAGTGTCTGGTAGTATGATTTTTTGATTGGTAGGGGATGTCTTATAATAAGTCTTTTAGGTAGGTAACCAAGATAATGGGTGTTCCTAATTCATCTTGGAGCCATCACTTAAAATAATTTAGGATGGTGAGACACACGGACACCACTGAAATAATATAGTCATTTTCTTGTGATGTTTGATTTATTTCTCTCTATCTTTGAGTCTTGTTCATTTTTGCTCTTATTGATTTTACACAAAAAGTTTTTATTCAATAATTTTTCAACTAAATATTCTAATAACAATTGTATCTTGAATCTAATGGGGACCCGATAATGGAGAACTTCTTCTTAACCAAAAAAAAAAAAAAAAAAAGAAAAAGAATTAGGAGTTTAAAAGGGAAGAGAAGAGTTAGGATTTTGTGTCCAATATTTAATTTCTCTGAAATATACGGCTTTTAACGTGATTTTTTCTTAAGCAGCCCAACTAAGTAGAGTTGGCTATGTAATGAATAGCGAAGGGAGGAATGTGTATCTCTGGTTTAGTGGGGTGCACATAGATGGACTCTATACAATATTATTAATAGAGATGGTCAATTGGATCTGATTTTGTTATTTTTTCCCCTTTAGTCAATGCAATGACCTTTTTTTTTTTTTTTTTCTTTCGGGGTTTGGGACATATATCTACTTTTTATTTAAAGCAGTGACCTATATCTATTGGTTAGCATTAAGTACTAGATATGAGAATTGTATGGCAATGCACATTGTTTATTAGGCGCAAACTCCAAATTGCATTGTTGGACCCGAGCAAATTGCCAAATTCTAATACCTGTTAAAATTTTGTAGGCCATGAAAGCAGGTCGCAAGACATATGACCTTTTCTATCCTCCCCTAGCCACGGTGCGTGTTCTTTCATCTATCATTTTAAGTTAGTTATAATTGGATCAATAATACACTTACTGCAGTGAGTGATCTTCCATCTATCATTTTAATTTATTTCTTCACACTAGAAGTATAATCAGAATTTGGTCAAGGATTTGAAACATCGTCATCATCATTGCATAGGAGTAAGTTAGAGTAATTCTTTTCTTTGATTGCTGAGTTTATCGATGGTGGTACCAACTTAAGATGTAGTTTTTTCTTCTTAAATGTCATCAATGGGAGTAAGTTTAAGAATGAAGACTGCGGAAAATCGTAGTAGTTCGGATGATTTTCAAATGTGGCAACGTCGCCATCATCTCTCTACTCTTCAATTAAAATTACTGTATTCGTCTGATTAAATTATTAAACAAATAGATCTGATATTGACGTGACGTTCCTCAGCTTGATTAGTTGGAAAAGGTGTAGTTGTTGTAAAGGGATACAAGAGGAGGAGGGTTTTATGGATCCAAGTAATTGAAGTGGACACATAATAATAATAAGAGGTAATGATTATCCTCATTTAATGAGATTTAATCCGTTTTCTCTGTGTGTTTTTGACTGTTCTCTTTTCAATTGAATGCTTTCTTTTAGTAATTGTTTGATAATTTATTTAGGTCCTTTGCTTGTAAAGAAACAAATCATCGAGAGACCATAAAAGTTAGAAAAGCCAAACAAGTGTCTGGTAGTATAATTTTTTGATTGGTAGGGGATGTCTTATAATAAGTCTTTTAGGTAGGTAACCAAGATAATGGGTGTTTCTAATTCATCTTGGAGCCATCACTTAAAAGAATTTAGGATGGTGAGACACACGGACACCACTGAAATAATATAGTCATTTTCTTGTGATGTTTGATTTATTTCTCTCTCTCTTTGAGTCTTGTTTGCTTTTTCTCTTACTAATTTTACACAAAAGTTTTTTAGTCAATAATTTTTCAACCAAATTTTATGATAACAATTTTAGCTTGAATGTAATGGGGACCCGATAATGGAGAACTTCTTCTTAACCAAAAAAAAAAGAAAAAAAAGAAAATAGAATTGGGAGTTTAAAAGGGAAGAGAAGAGTTAGGATTATGTGTCCAATATTTAATTTCTCCGATGTATCCGGCTTTTAACGTGATTTTTTCTTAAGCAGCCCAACTAGCTAGAGTTGCCTATGTAATGAATAGCGAAGGGAGGAATGTGTACCCCTGGTTTAGTGGGTGCACATAGATGGACTCTATACAATATTATTAATAGAGATGGTCAATTAGATCTGATTTTGTTATTTTTTTCCCTTTAGTCAATGCAATGTGTTTTTTTTCTTCTTTTTGTGTTTGGGACACATATGTACTTTTTATTTCAAGCAGTGACCTATATCTACTGGTTAGCATTAAGTACAAGATATGAGAATTGTATGGCAATGCACATTGTTTGTTGGGCTTGAGCTTCTATTGTTAGTGCAAACTCCAAATTGCATTGATGTACCTGAGCAAATTTCCAAATTCCAATACCTGTTAAACTTTTGTAGGCCATGAAAGCAGGTCGCAAGACATATGACATTTTCTATCCTCCCCTAGCCACGGTGCGTGTTCTTTCATCTATCATTTTAAGTTAGTTATAATTGGATCAATAATACACTTACTGCAGTGAGTGATCTTCCATCTATCATTTTAAGTTATTTCTTCACACTAGAAGTATAATCAGAATTTTGTCAAGGATTCAAAACATCTTCATCATCATTGCATAGGAGTAAGTTAGAGTAATTATTTTCTTTGATTGCTGAGTTTATCGATGATGGTACCAACTTAAGATGTAGTTTTTTCTTCTTTTTTCTTCCAAAATGTCATCAATGTGATTAAGTTTAAGAATGAAGACTGCGGAAAATCCTAGTAGTTCGGATGATTTTCAAATGTGGCAACGTCCCCATCATCTCTCTCCTCTTCAATTAAAATTACTTTATTCGTTTGATTAAATTATTAAATAAATAGATCTGATATTGACGTGACGTTCCGCAGCTTGATTAGTTGGAAAAGGTGTAGTTGCTGTAAAGGGATACAAGAGGAGGAGGGTTTTATGGATCCAAGTAATTGAAGTGGACACATAATAATAATAATAATAATAAGAGGTAATGATTATCCTCATTTAATGAGATTTAATCCGTTTTCTCTGTGTGTTTTTGACTGTTCCCTTTTCAATTTAATGCTTTGTTTTAGTAATTGTTTGATAATTTATTTAGGTCCTTTGCTTATAAAGAAACAAATAGGTCGAGAGACCATAAAAGTTAGAAAAGCCAAACAAGTGTCTGGTAGTATGATTTTTTGATTGGTAGGGGATGTCTTATAATAAGTCTTTTAGGTAGGTAACCAAGATAATGGGTGTTCCTAATTCATCTTGGAGCCATCACTTAAAAGAATTTAGGATGGTGAGACACATGGAAACCACTGAAATAATATAGTCATTTTCTTGTGATGTTTGATTTATTTTACTTTCTCTTTAAGTCTTGTTTGTTTTTGCTTTTACCGATTTTACACAAAAGTTTTTTAGTCAATAATTTTTCAACAAAATTTTCTGATAACAATTTTAGCTTGAATCTAATGGGGACCCGATAATGGAGAACTTCTTCTTAACCCCAAAACAAAAAAAACAAAAAAACAAAAAAACAAGAATTAGGCGTTTAAAAGAGAAGAGTTAGAATTCTGTGTCCAATATTTAATTTCTCCGATATATCCGGCTTTTAACGTGATTTTTTTCTTAAGCAACCCAACTAGCTAGAGTTGCCTATGTAATGAATAGCAAATGGAGGAATGTGCACCCCTGGTTTAGTGGGGTGCACATAGATGGACTCTATACAATATTATTAATAGAGATGGTCAATTGGATTTGATTTTGTTATTTTTTTCCCTTTAGTCAATGCAATGTGTTTTTTTTTTTTTTTTTTTTTTTGGTGTTTGGGACATATATCTACTTTTTATTTAAAGCAGTGACCTATATCTACTGGTTAGCATTAAGTACTAGATATGAGAATTGTATGGCAATGCACATTGTTTGTTGGGCTTAAGCTTCTATTGTTAGTGCAAACTCCAAATTGCATTGATGTACCTGAGCAAATTTCCAAATTCCAATACCTGTTAAACTTTTGTAGGCCATGAAAGCAGGTCGCAAGACATATGACCTTTTCTATCCTCCCCTGGCCACGGTGCGTGTTCTTTCATCTATCATTTTAAGTTAGTTATAATTGGATCAATAATACACTTACTGCAGTGAGTGATCTTCCATCTATCATTTTATAAGTTATTTCTTCACACTAGAAGTATAATCAGAATTTTGTCAAGGATTCAAAACATCTTCATCATCATTGCATAGGAGTAAGTTAGAGTAATTATTTTCTTTGATTGCTGAGTTTATCGATGATGGTACCAACTTAAGCTGAGTTTTTTCTTCTTTTTTCTTCCAAAATGTCATCAATGTGATTAAGTTTAAGAATGAAGACTGCGGAAAATCGTAGTAGTTCGGATGATTTTCAAATGTGGCAACGTCCCCATCATCTCTCTCCTCTTCAATTAAAATTATTGTATTCGTCTGATTAAATTATTAAACAAATAGATCTGATATTGACGCGACGTTCCGCAGCTTGATTAGTTGGAAAAGGTGTAGTTGCTGTAAAGGGATACAAGAGGAGGAGGGTTTTATGGATCCAAGTAATTTAAGTAGACACATAATAATAATAAGAGGTAATGATTATCCTCATTTAATGAGATTTAATCCGTTTTCTCTGTGTGTTTTTGATTGTTCCCTTTTCAATTTAATGCTTTCTTTTAGTAATTGTTTGATAATTTATTTAGGTCCTTTGCTTGTAAAGAAACAAATCGGTCGAGTGACCATAAAAGTTAGAAAAGCCAAACAAGTGTCTGGTAGTATGATTTTTTTGATTGGTAGGGGATGTCTTATAATAAGTCTTCTAGGTAGGTAACCAAGATAATGGGTGTTCCTAATTCATCTTGGAGCCATCACTTAAAAGAATTTAGGATGGTGAGACACACGGACACCACTGAAATAATATAGTCATTTTCTTATGATGTTTGATTTATTTCTCTCTCTCTTTGAGTCTTGTTTGTTTTTTCTCTTGCTGATTTTACACAAAAGTTTTTTAGTCAATAATTTTTCAACAAAATTTTCTGATAACAATTTTAGCTTGAATCTAATGGGGACCCGATAATGGAGAACTTCTTCTTAACCAAAAAAAAAAAAAAAAAAAAAGAATTATGCGTTTAAAAGGGAAGAGAAGAGTTAGGATTCAGTGTCCAATATTTAATTTCTCCGATATATCCACCTTTTAACGTGATTTTTTCTTAAGTAGCCCAACTAGCTAGAGTTGGCTATGTAATGAATAGCGAAGGGAGGAATGTGCATCTCTGGTTTAGTGGGGTGCACATAGATGGACTCTATACAATATTATTAATAGAGAGGGTCAATTGGATCTGATTTTGTTATTTTTTCCCCTTTAGTCAATGCAATGACCTTTTTTTTTTTGTTTCTTTCGGGGTTTGGGACATATATCTACTTTTTATTTCAAGCAGTGACCTATATCTATTGGTTAGCAGTAAGTACAAGATATGAGAATTGTATGGCAGTGCACATTGTTTATTAGGCGCAAACTCCAAATTGCATTGTTGGACCTGAGCAAATTGCCAAATTCTAATACCTGTTAAAATTTTGTAGGCCATGAAAGCAGGTCGCGAGACATATGACATTTTCTATCCTCCCCTAGCCGCGGTGCGTGTTCTTTCATCTATCATTTTAAATTAGTTATAATTGAATCAGTAATACACTTACTACAGTGAGTGATCTTCCATCTATAATTTTAATTTATTTCTTCACACTAGAAGTATAATCAGAATTTGGTCAAGGATTTGAAACATCTTAATCATTGCATAGGAGTAAGTTAGAGTAATTCTTTTCTTTGATTGCTGAGTTTATCGATGGTAGTACCAACTTAAGCTGTAGTTTTTCTTCTTTTTCTTCTTCCAAAATGTCATCAATGTGATTAAGTTTAAGAATGAAGATCATAGGAAAATCGTAGTAGTTCGGATGATTTTTAAATGTGGCAACGTCGCCATCATCTCTTTACTCTTCAATTAAAATTACTGTATTGGTCTGATTAAATTATTAAACAAATAGATCTGAAATTAACGTGACGTTCCTCAGCTTGATTAGTTGGAAAAGGTGTAGTTGCTGTAAAGGGATACAAGAGGAGGAGGGTTTTATGGATCCAAGTAATTGAAGTGGACACATAATAATAATAATAAGAGGTAATGATTATCCTCATTTAATGAGATTTAATCCGTTTTCTCTGTGTGTTTTTGACTGTTCCCTTTTCAATTTAATGCTTTCTTTTAGTTATTGTTTGATAATTTATTTAGGTCCTTTGCTTGTAAAGAAACAAATCATCGAGAGACCATAAAAGTTAGAAAAGCCAAACAAGTGTCTGGTAGTATAATTTTTTGATTGGTAGGGGATGTCTTATAATAAGTCTTTTATGTAGGTAACCAAGATAATGGGTGTTCCTAATTCATCTTGGAGCCATCACTTAAAAGAATTTAGGATGGTGAGACACACGGACACCACTGAAATAATATAGTCATTTTCTTGTGATGTTTGATTTATTTCTCTCTCTCTTTGAATCTTGTTTGTTTTTGCTCTTACCGATTTTACACAAAAGTTTTTTAGTCAATAATTTTTCAACAAAATTTTCTGATAACAATTTTAGCTTGAATCTAATGGGGACCCGATAATGGAGAACTTCTTCTTAACCCCAAAACAAAAAAAAACAAAAAAACAAAAAAACAAGAATTAGGCGTTTAAAAGAGAAGAGTTATAATTATGTGTCCAATATTTAATTTCTCCGATATATCCGGCTTTTAACGTGATTTTTTCTTAAGCAACCCAACTAGCTAGAGTTGGTTATGTAATGAATAGTAAATGGAGGAATGTGCACCCCTGGTTTAGTGGGGTGCACATAGATGGACTCTATACAATATTATTAATAGAGATGGTCAATTGGATTTGATTTTGTTATTTTTTTCCCTTTAGTTAATGCAATGTGTTTTTTTTTCTTCTTTTGGTGTGTGGGACACATATGTACTTTTTATTTCAAGCAGTGACCTATATCTACTGGTTAGCAGTAAGTACAATATATGAGAATTGTATGGCAGTGCACATTGTTTGTTGGGCTTGAGCTTCTATTGTTAGTGCAAACTCCAAATTGCATTGTTGGACCTGAGCAAATTGCCAAATTCTAATACATGTTAAGATTTTGTAGGCCATGAAAGCAGGTCGCGAGACATATGACATTTTCTATCCTCCCCTAGCCGCGGTGCATGTTCTTTCATCTATCATTTTAAGTTAGTTATAATTGGATCACTAATACACTTACTGCAATGAGTGATCTTCCATCTATCATTTTATAAGTTATTTCTTCACACTAGAAGTATAATCAGAATTTGGTCAAGGATTCTAAACATCTTCATCATCATTGCATAGGTGTAAGTTAGAGTAATTCTTTTCTTTGATTGCTGAGTTTATCGATGGTGGTACCAACTTAAGATGTAGTTTTTTCTTCTTTTTTCTTCCAAAATGTCATCAATGGGATTAAGTTTAAGAATGAAGACTGCGGAAAATCGTAGTAGTTCGGATGATTTTCAAATGTGGCAACGTCCCCATCATCTCTCTCCTCTTCAATTAAAATTACTGTATTCTTCTGATTAAATTATTAAACAAATAGATCTGATATTGACGCGACGTTATGACTTGATTAGTTGGAAAAGGTGTAGTTGCTGTAAAGGGATACAAGAGGAGGAGGGTTTTATGGATCCAAGTAATTGAAGTGGACACATAATAATAATAATAATACTAATAATAATAAGAGGTAATGATTATCCTCATTTAATGAGATTTAATCCGTTTTCTCTGTGTGTTTTTGACTGTTCCCTTTTCAATTTAATGCTTTCTTTTAGTAATTGTTTGATAATTTATTTAGGTCCTTTGCTTATAAAGAAACAAATCGGTCGAGAGACCATAAAAGTTAGAAAAGCCAAACAAGTGTCTGGTAGTATGATTTTTTGATTGGTAGGGGATGTCTTATAATAAGTCTTTTAGGTAGGTAACCAAGACAATGGGTGTTCCTAATTCATCTTGGAGCCATCACTTAAAAGAATTTAGGATGGTGAGACACATGGAAACCACTGAAATAATATAGTCATTTTCTTGTGATGTTTGATTTATTTCTCTCTCTCTTTGAATCTTCTTTGTTTTTGCTCTTACTGATTTTACAGAAAAGTTTTTTAGTCAATAATTTTTCAACCAAATTTTATGATAACAATTTTAGCTTGAATCTAATGGGGACTCGATAATTGAGAACTTCTTCTTAACCAATAAAAAAAGAAAAAAAAGAATTAGGCGTTTAATAGGGAAGAGAAGAATTAAGATTATGTGTCCAATATTTAATTTCTCCGATATATCCGGCTTTTAACGTGATTTTTTCTTAAGCAGCCCAACTAGCTAGAGTTGCCTATGTAATGAATAGCGAAGGGAGGAATGTGTACCCCTGGTTTAGTGGGGTGCACATAGATGGACTCTATACAATATTATTAATAGAGATGGTCAATTGGATCTGATTTTGTTATCTTTTTCCCTTTAGTCAATGCAATGTTTTTTTTTTTTTTTTGGTGTTTGTGACATATATGTACTTTTTATTTCAAGCAGTGACCTATACCTACTGGTTAGCAGTAAGTACAAGATATGAGAATTGTATGGCAGTGCACATTGTTTGTTGGGCTTGAGCTTCTATTGTTAGTGCAAACTCCAAATTGCATTGTTGGACCCGAGCAAATTGCCAAATTCTAATACCTGTTAAAATTTTGAAGGCCATGAAAGCAGGTCGCGAGACATATGACTTTTTCTATCCTCCACTAGCCGCGGTGCATGTTCTTTCATCTATCATTTTAAGTTAGTTATAATTGGATCAATAATACACTTACTGCAGTGAGTGATCTTCCATCTATCATTTTATAAGTTATTTCTTCACACTAGAAGTATAATCAGAATTTGGTCAAGGATTCGAAACATCTTCATCATCATTGCATAGGAGTAAGTTAGAGTAATTATTTTCTTTGATTGCTGAGTTTATCGATGGTGGTACCAACTTAAGCTGTAGTTTTTTCTTCTTTTTTCTTCTTAAATGTCATCAATGGGAGTAAGTTTAAGAATGAAGACTGCAGAAAATCGTACTAGTTCGGATGATTTTCAAATGTGGCAACGTCGCCATTATCTCTCTCCTCTTCAATTAAAATTATTGTATTCGTCTGATTAAATTATTAAATAAATAGATCTGATATTGACGTGACGTTCCGCAGCTTGATTAGTTGGAAAAGGTGTAGCTGCTGTAAAGGGATACAAGAGGAGGAGGGTTTTATGGATCCAAGTAATTGAAGTGGACACATAATAATAATAATAAGAGGTAATGATTATCCTCATTTAATGAGATTTAATCCGTTTTCTCTGTGTGTTTTTGATTGTTCCCTTTTCATTGTAATGCTTTCTTTTAGTAATTGTTTGATAATTTATTTAGGTCCTTTGCTTGTAAAGAAACAAATCGGTCGAGAGACCATAAAAGTTAGAAAAGCCAAACAAGTGTCTGGTAGTATGATTTTTTGATTGGTAGGGGATGTCTTATAATAAGTCTTTTAGGTAGGTAACCAAGATAATGGGTGTTCCTAATTCATCTTGGAGCCATCACTTAAAAGAATTTAGGATGGTGAGACACATGGAAACCACTGAAATAATATAGTCATTTTCTTATGATGTTTGATTTATTTCTCTCTCTCTTTGAGTCTTGTTTGTTTTTTCTCTTGCTGATTTTACACAAAAGTTTTTTAGTCAATAATTTTTCAACCAAATTTTTTGATAACAATTTTAGCTTGAATCTAATGGGGACCCGATAATGGAGAACTTCTTCTTAACCAAAAAAAAAAAAAGAATTAGGCGTTTAAAAGGGAAGAGAAGAGTTAGGATTCTGTGTCCAATATTTAATTTCTCCGATATATCCACCTTTTAACGTGATTTTTTCTTAAGAAGCCCAACTAGCTAGAGTTGGCTATGTAATGAATAGCGAAGGGAGGGATGTGCACCCCTGGTTTAGTGGGGTGCACATAGATGGACTCTATACAATATTATTATTAGAGATGGTCAATTGGATTTGATTTTGTTATTTTTTTCCCTTTAGTCAATGAATGTTTTTTTTTTTTTTTTTTTTTTTTTTTTTTTTTGGTGTTTGGGACATATATCTACTTTTTATTTCAAGCAGTGACCTATATCTACTGGTTAGCAGTAAGTACAAGATATGAGAAATGTATGGAAGTGCACATTGTTTTGAGCTTCTATTGTTAGTGCAAACTCCAAATTGTATTGTTGGACCTGAGCAAATTGCCAAATTCTAAAACCTGTTAAAATTTTGTAGGCCATGAAAGTAGGTCGCGAGACATATGACCTTTTCTATCCTCCCATAGACGCGGTGCGTGTTCTTTCATCTATCATTTTATTTAAGTTAGTTATAATTGGATCAATAATACACTTACTACAGTGAGTGATCTTCCATTTATCATTTTAAGTTATTTAGGATTAGTTTCGATCAACAAAGGTCTTCTTTTCTCTTTAACATAAATCTCTAAAGCAGATTTAATCAATTCTTGAACACTTTCTCGATGATGTTATAACTTGAACAGGTCCTAAACTTCTTTCAATCGTCACATTCAACAGAAGTTTCGTCAGTTTCTTATTGGTATCATCTATTCCCTTTGGGTTGATTTCTAACCTTCGGATCTTCATTGAACGATGATCAGATGTACTTGGTTGATTCATATCAGACGTAGTATCTTTTCCGCCTACTGCTGCTAGTTGTTGTGTATAAGTTGAAGAACTCATTGTTTAGGGTTCACGTAGTGCAGAAGTGGGGTTTTGCAAATTTGTTGATATATAATGAATTTATGAGGGAGAGATTTCGCAGATCTTTTTATATAGTGAATGGGATTTTAAAGAGAGGCAGGGAATCTAGGAAATTTCCTAGAAGGTTCAATGGTTAGATGGATTTTGGATTATTATTTACAATTACAAAACGTAATAACTACTACTACCACTACCACTACCACTGGTTGTCATTGCCCCTTGAGGATTAACCAGTTGAGGGTGTTATGAGTAAGTGGATCAATCAATAATCTTTTGTTGGGTTATTTTTGGTATGATTTTTTTGATTTTATTGAATGTGATTGCAATTGTAATTATGATATTCGTATGAAGGAGATGAAGTGGATATTGAAAGTAACAAAGAAGATGTTGCTCTTGAGGGTGTGGTTGTATTCTGGGGGGGGTGGGTGGGAAGAAGTGTGAATAAAAGCTTCCTTGTTACACAGAGATAGCTTTTTGAGTCACTGAACACATCTTAGTATCAGACTATCAGTTAATAAATCTTTAATTTTCTGACAGACGAGATCTCCAAGCTTGGTTAAGACGAGATCTCCAAGCTTGCATATTTACTTGTACTTGGTTAAGAAGAGATCTCCAAGCTTGCATGTAATTTGTTTTAATTTGTGAATTGCAGGTGAAAGTGCTAGAGATGCTACTCCATCATCTCCTAAGATGGATGTGATTGAGGAAAAAGAAATTTTATCCCTGGTCAAGCTAACAAGAAGTGGGTTGCTTCTTTTTACATTTCCTAGAAGCTGCTCTCCGACACTTTATCGATATTATGTTGAAAATATTTGAGTCTTTAGGTTCGGGAATTTGAAGCCACTAATGTAAGTACCTTTTGTCTCTACCTTAGGTGAATATTTAAATGTCTACTAGTTTAAGCCTCCAATCCTTGTACTTTTGTAGGATTCAAATATCGCACAACATATTCTCTTAGCGTGCGAGATTCAATTATTTTCTTAACTCGCGAGAGTGTCTCGAGAGAAGGTAGCAAGACTCGCGAGAGTGTCTCGAGAGAAGGTAGCAAGACTCGCGAGAGTGTCTCGAGAGAAGGTAGCAAGACTCGCGAGAGTGTCTCGAGAGAAGGTAGCAAGACTCGAGAGAATGTCTCGAGAGAAGGTAGCAAGAGCCTGCGAAATCATTAAAGGGCTCGCGAGAATATGAGGTGTATATGTGAGTCGTCATCCATTATGTAAACACCTATATAAAGAGGGAGAGCGGGGAGAGAGAAGGGGGAGGAATAATTTTGGAGGAGGACACTTTTAGGAGGAGAGAGATATTTTTTAGGAGAGAGATATTTTGAGAGAGAGATTTATTTTCTTTATCGTCTTCTTCCCCAAATAATTAGACCTAGAGCTCTAGAAAATATCCATTAATGGAGATTCTCAATGTAATTCAAATGTAACCTCAACAATCATAGTGAAGAATCGTGGATGTAGATCACATTGATCGAACCACGTAAAAAATCTTATGTGTCTATTTAAATTTCTAGCACTTATATTTAAAATTTAGGTGATTAATATGATTTAGATCTACAAAATATAGTGAGGGGTGTAGTGTGGGAAATCCTGCAACTACATATGCGCTAGAAACAGGAGAGAATAATGGATTTTATCCTTCAGCAACTTGTTGGATCAAGAAATTTCCATGAAAATTAGTTATTGTTCATATTTTTCTAGATCTACAAAGTTTAGGTTCAAAAATGGAAATTTCATGGAAGAAATCACACTTTCAGGGAGTAAACAGCATCAACAATTTAAAGACATGAAAAGAAGAAGAGAAAAAAATTAATTGTTGTGGTGAAATTCAAGGAAGAAAATTAAAGTTTGAATGAAAGAATGCCGTGTTCAGGAGAAAAATCAAAAGGAAAATTGTTGAAGGAAATAAAGGAAGAATGAAGAAAAGGATAAGAACAAAAAACGCTGTGAATTTTATCACAAAAAGAAGCTCGCACAGATGGTTTGAGTTGGAGAGAAGAAGCTTGATGTCGCAAGATCAAATCTCGCCACAGGTCATATTTTTTCACATTTTTCTACAGCCTAGAGAGGAGAAAATGAGTATATTTGCAATATTGTTTCATTATTTTGCAAGCGACAAATAGCCCGGATGGTCGAGAAGAAGTATGCAAACCGGAGGTTGCGGGTTCGAATCTCCCTCCTCGCAAAGAATTTTTTGTTTCGCAAAGAGGGGAAAAAATGGATAATCTCGCAAGGTTGTTTCATTCTTTCGCAAACAAGAGGCGCCACGAGTTGGTCACTGCGAAATTAATGAGTTCATGGTCGCGAGTTCAAGTCCCATTGAACGTCCATTTTTGCATGGATTTTTCGCAATGTATCTCACAAGAAGAAAGTAGGTGATTATTTCGTGAGAAACACTTCATTTGAGGCATGGCTAGCACGAGTTGGTCGGGAGGCATGAATGCGAGCGAGAAGGTCGCGAGGATCAATTCTTGCTCTCGCACACTTATTTTTGTTATGCGAAATTTTGCAGACTTTGCTTATCTGCAAAGAAGAAAGTGGATGCTTATCTTGCGAATGAATTTCGCGAGAGAGGGTTAGAACAGATTGGTATGGTGCGAGAATATGCAAGAGGCAGGTCAAGGGTTCAAGTCTCACTTCTCACATTTCTTTTCTTTGCGAGATCAACAACAACAAACCACAAAAGCTAAGTACCACTTTCCTTAAACATTTTACTTACAAAAAATAAAAGATTTTTTGATTTAATTTACAAAAGGCGAGATAATCGCGAGAATTACAAAGATTTCGGAACTACAAAGATTTCACGATTACAATAATTCGAGAAAAATCTCGCAGATATTACAAGAGAAACCGAGAACAATATCTCGCAAAAATCAATTTATATATTTCCCTTAAATACTTGCTTTGTTTCAAATGAGAATGATATCCAACATGGAGAGTAGTAGCGGGCAAACCTTTAGGGCGAACACCTAGTTCGCGAATTTACCCTATGATTTCGCAAGAGGCAATGTACCTAAAGTGCGTCATATAAGGGGGTACCTATTAGGATCATTTCCATGAAGGATGTTTTATCGGATGAAATGAAATGAGTTATACAAAGGAAATCAAAACAAAGAAAAATGATTTGAACTTGAAATTAAATAAATATCTTTGATAAAAGAAATGTGGAATACTAATCTAAATTTTTATTTGCATTCTGACATAGCATGAGGCAAAGAACATGGAGCGGGAATTTCGCATGATGGATTCACAATACTTCTTATATTTAGAGGATTAAGTACTTCTTATACTTCTCAAAGGATACTTCATACTTCTTATATATTTCGAGGATTGAGTACTTCTTATACTTCTTCAAGGATACTTCATACTTCGCATACTTCAAGAGATAATACTTCTTATTCACTTGCAAAGCTTGAACTTCGCAAAAGAATAGAGGCAAGTACGTACTTTTCAAGTCCAGTATTCTTTCGCTCGTTCCTTCATCAACAAAGATCAAAGATTACTACGACAACGGATTTTTCCTTAAAGATCGCTCTTCAAGCAATATTCAAGGAAAAAGAGGCAAGATGTAGGATTCAAATATCGCACAACATATTCTCTTAGCGTGCGAGATTCAATTATTTTCTTAACTCGCGAGAGTGTCTCGAGAGAAGGTAGCAAGACTCGCGAGAGTGTCTCGAGAGAAGGTAGCAAGACTCGCGAGAGTGTCTCGAGAGAAGGTAGCAAGACTCGAGAGAATGTCTCGAGAGAAGGTAGCAAGAGCCTGCGAAATCATTAAAGGGCTCGCGAGAATATGAACTGTATGTGAGCTGTCATCCATTATGTAAACACCTATATAAAGAGGAGAGCAGGAGAGAGAAGGGGAGGAATAATTTTGGAGGAGGACACTTTTAGGAGGAGAGAGATATTTTTTAGGAGAGAGATATTTTGAGAGAGAGATTTATTTTCTTTATCGTCTTCTTCCCCAAATAATTAGACTAGAGCTCTAGAAAATATCCATTAATGGAGATTCTCAATGTAATTCAAATGTAACCTCAACAATCATAGTGAAGAATCGTGGATGTAGATCACATTGATCGAACCACGTAAAAAATCTTATGTGTCTATTTAAATTTCTAGCACTTATATTTAAAATTTAGGTGATTAATATGATTTAGATCTACAAAATATAGTGAGGGGTGTAGTGTGGGAAATCCTGCAACTACAACTTTCTACTCATTCTACTATATTAGGCTATTAGCATAGGATATTTGACAGAATTCGCATGGTGACTACATTATTACATCAATCTCTGTCCATTCTAGTACTTCAAGTTTCCACATTACTCAGATGTTTATTTGACTTAAAGGTATCTTGTTAGTCCCTAGTGGTTATCATAGATTTATGATTAGGTATCTTTTGTATTGAGTATTGTCTCGTTGTTCAGTAGCACAAGTTGTATACAAAAAAGTAAATCATCTTTTTTGTTTTATGTAGCACCTCATTTATTCGATTCTCAGTTCAGCAATTTTTTAGTGCTATGCTGCCAAAATTCACCCTAAAATCCACTACCTGATTTCAATTGATGCTTTTTCATTGCAGTTGGTGTCATCGTATTTTTCCCATCCAAGTAACATGTTTACTGAAAAAAGAGGATTTGCGGACTTTTGTGTCCAAGCTAGTCCAAGAATATATGGACCGTGAACAGAATAAATTTGAAAAACCTCTGAAGGTAAAGTCAATATAACTGTTGAGTTACAAATTACACATGTTAAATGAAAAATCAGGGAATAATGTTAATATGGCGTCTCACCTTTTACTTTCATTTGAGGGTTACTGCTTATCTCTTATGGGAATGATGTTTTATTCCATCAAGTATTCTTGTCTTCATTACATTTTCCTGAAAATTTGGAAAATAATATTATAGATTGGAGTAACTCTCGTGCATTAAGTATTTACATCATGGTGAGATGATAGATTATTGTAGTCTTGATTTAGTTAAAGTACTAAGTATGTTCGTTTTTGTCTTATTTTCACACAATTATACATTGTTTTTATTGAATTTTTGATGGGATTTTGTAGAAATGATGTATTGGAAGATCAATGCAGTTTGTTGATTAAGCTTGTTGATCAGGAAAAAACGATAGCTTCTGTCGGAATTTTAATGGAATGACGTTTTCATCCACTGAGGTTAGAGTGTGTTCTCATTAAATTTCACATTAAAATGGATGTGCAACTAAGAATATGAAAATTTATACTTTGACAAGCAATTTTGAAGAATTCAGAACTGAAATTCCAGTATTTGTATTTGACTGAAACTGATGCGTTTATGTTTGATTCCACCTTTGTTAACAAGGAAACCACAAATGCAGAAAAATCCTGGGACCTAGTCCAGTTTTGAATACTCTCAGAATGAACCTCTATACAAAGACACTACCAACTTGGTATAAGTGAGATCAAGTAAGCTACCCCTAGTTACCTAGTTTTCTCAGTATCCATACCCTACAACTAATATGGCCAACACACGTGAATCCTAAAATATAGTCCATTATCTTAAGTTGCTTCAGTCTTTATGAAGACTTTTATCACCCAACTGGTCACGCACGTGAATCCCAAGACAGAAATCACTATCTTGAGTTGCTTTACCGATGTAAAGTCTTAAGCACTAAATTGATCATCTTTCAAAAACACCACGAGGGTACCCAAATACAACACACTTTTTCCTTTGAACCTGTAAATCCGATACTAAGTGTGTTCGTCTACGGACAAAGTCGAGATAATACAACAACTCGGTATTCACTTGACAGTAGTTACGACACAAGACCGATTGACTATAGGTTCAATGTCAAGTGATTAGGATTTAATGTACAAGTGTTATTTACTTTATTATAATAAAACAATAATAATGCATAAGTATAGTAAATAACATAACAAATTTCGAGGAAACCACAAATGCATAAAACCTCGGGTAGGGCTGTCAACGGGTCCGGGTCCTCCCGGGTAGTACATGGCCTGAGCAGGACCAGCATATCAACATCGGTTAGGGTCCTCACGGTTCCGGTCCGGTTCCATAATGTGTTGGCGGGAAGCCGGACCGTTTAAAGTCCCAAATACCGTCGAGGTCCGTTGTACCGTTGGGTATTAAAAAAACTATTAAAATCTTAATTTCTTTCTCTTTTTAACTTGAATATAAATTATTTTTATAAAAATTTATTATTATTTCTTTATTAATGTACTAAATAAAGATTAAATGTAAGAAAAAATTCAAAAATAAAAAAATCAAATCCAAAACTAGCAAAATACCTATAATTTTGCTAAAAAATGATCAAAAGGTTAAATAAGCGGTACCCATTACTCCGCTGGTACCCGTCGGGTAGGACCGGTTGGACGTTATAAACGGGTCTATTCGCAATTATACACGGGTCTTAAGTGGCTAATGGGTCCAACTTTAGGACCAGCCAGGACCCAATTGGCGGGTCCGGTTCGGGAGAAAGCGGGTAACGGGTACCCATTGACAGCCCTAACCTCGGGATCTAGTCCAGTTCACTACACCATTTTAAGGGATTCGTAACCATGTTATGCAACGACACTAGGTCGGTTGCGAAATTTCCGTTGTGAATCCCAGTTGCTAATTTTTCACAACCGAGGAATGCCGTTGCGAATTTTGCAACCTCACATGCAAGGTTGCGAATTGCAACTGCGCTCGGTTCAAGCGTGCGAACCACTTGCGTGGTCGGGAACATTAGAGCTGATAAACATGCCCCAGTCAAACTTCGGTCAAGCTTTCTTTAATTTTTTTCCACTTTTCAGCCCAACCTAACCTATATCGATCCTTCCTTGAGAATTTTCATCTCATTTTCTCCGCCACAACAGACTCATTTCTGTCCTCTCCTCTCCATCTCCATCTCTAAACTTCATCTCTTCTCAATCTGAACTCTTTCAAATCGTGAAGAACTTCGTCTCTTTTAAACCAACAACCAGGTACAATATTTGACGCAATCCTTTCGTTTCAGTTGTGATTTTTAGGGTTTAGAGATTTTAATTTCTAGGGTTTTAGCTGGTTCTATTTTTCCAGTTTATCGGTTTAAGTTTATCGAATCCTAGGGTTTCGTTTAATTTTATCGATTATAGGGTTTAATCTTTGATTTCAGTTTATGGTTTAATCTTTGATTTCGATTTTAGGGATTAATCTTTGATTTTAGTTTTCCAATTTCTTCTTTTTTCTTTCGGTTTTAGGGTTGTTAATTTTCTGTAATTCTGAGCTTTTTGAACTGAATTTTGAACCCACAGATAGGAAGATGAACCAACTGTGGATGTTATGGTAAGTGGATCGATCAGTTTTCTTTTGCTGGGATTTTTTTGGTATAATTTTTTGCTTTTATTGATTTGATTTCTTAGTAATCAAATTAATTCATTTTGTTTTAGATTTTGATGGAGAGCTATGAAATGAAATAACCCATTTCTGCTTAGAATTCAGATAAGTATATTGATGCTTCATTAAATGATTATTTGTAGGTGTGAATGCACATCTAACTCTGTTATGTTCAAGGGAATTTGTTAGGTAAATAACTCAACTGAACCAATGTTGGCTTTATTTAGTCCATGTTGTATGATTTGGCTAACCAATGCCGGGATGCTAAATGATTTGGTTTACGAATCGATCCTAATGGTAGGTTGGGTTTATAGTTATACCCTCTTTGGTGGGAGCTCTACACAAGGTCATCTTTTTATTTTCTCTTTTTACTGATCTGTTGTTTTCATTGGAAGTTGTTTGTGATAGTTAATCTATTTTAACCTTACCTTTATTTTTGTTGCATGAAGATTATTTCCTACTGTTACATAGTTTTTTCTTGAATTACGGTAAAATCTTGGCTTATGTAAATTTGAATTACGTACACCTGTTTTACTTTTCTTTGTGATATAGCTTATACCGCGTGGTCACCTCACCTAACCTTTGTGGATAACATACTTGATGTGCTAGTTATTAAAGTATACGTTATTTTCTTATCAGTGGTCAGCCAGTTGCAACTTCATATCTCAACTATAATGAGATTTTTGTGTCACCCTAAAAATATTTCTTGTGTCATCCAGTAATGAGCAGCATCTTCAGGGACAAAGTACGGTAAATTGCAATGGATTTGTGCCAAGAGTAGTAGATGATGGCGCTTGTTGAAGTCTAAACAGATCCAACTCATCGGGTATATGCAGATTCTTATGTCTCAACTTCCTTTGACTGTCTTTTCTTTAATCCACATTGAAGTATGTTGAGTGGCGAATTCCTACTTTATGCCTTCGATTTACGGCATCAAATGGTGAGAGCCTTGATGAAAAAAGGAAGGCAACAGTTGTACAACAAAAAGTTCGTTTCAAAGTGACATCCGAGAATCTCAATTCCGAAAAGGTATCTGGTTTAACACACTTGATCCTTATTTTCATTTTCATTTACTGATTTCGGCATAATTTCTTTCCTTGTAGGCTGCATCTCCCATGATGCATAAAAGTCAAAGCATGCAGGTTGGTATTCTTGTTCTCTTCTTTCTCACTTTGGGAGTTCGATTACTAAGACTATTTTTTTTTTTGGAGTTTCTTTTCTTTTCTCATCTCCTTTTTTTTTTTTTTTGCTTGTTCATTTATCATAAACTTTGGTGAATCCTGGCCTTATGTTGATCATCTGTTGCTTCTATATAATTAGTTACTGATTCTGCAGGTAATAAGCCAGCATCCTGCATTTGGTTAGCGGAGTAGCAATCGATGCTACACCAAATTTACCATTGAACCTTGGCCTGACCTATTCTCGGTTGTATAGCATGTTACAAGCAAATATTTCACAACAGGTACTAGATTGGCCTTATGATAATGGTTCATTCATTTTCCAGTGTACTTCGCTTAGGTTCCTTCTTTTTGGTTCATGTTTAACAGGAATCAATACTAAGTTTGATGAAGCAACTCACCAAAGGTGATCCAAAAGGTGCTTGTTGTTGTTATCTCTTATACACTTTACATCTGAATTTTAGCTTCTGCACTTTCTAATCTGATTAACTATTCTCCAGCTAACCTCTCAATATATGGAGGCATGACACTACCTACTGCAACATCAACAGACAAGTCTTTGGTACATTCCATAACTTGCTTAACCAACTTTAACTTTCTTAACCAACTTGCTGCTCCTCTTTCCATAAGTTGTTCCTTTAACTTGCTACTAAAAAGAAAAGAATATACAAATGAAATGCTTGAATTTTCGTAACTATGTAACCTTCTACTTATTCGAGTAATTTTTTCCATAGTGCAAGTCCCCTATCTTAGTCTAGGACTGTTATTGAACAACACTGTTTACATAGGTAAGATCTATACAATACTCTTTCTAGCCCAAGGGCGATTTGACCCTGGGCATCAACGTGTTTATGTTGAACAATATAACTGTGAAAACCAATTGTAAGAGATACTTGTTAGACATAAATATGTCAGACGTTCAGACATCAGACTTATTTTCTTTCACGCAGATTTTATTGAATAGTCCTCCAATATGTAAACCTGCTCTGATGTCATAATCTTCACTTTTAATTAAGACCATAAAAATCTTGAACCCTTACCAAGGAGGAATATTAGCCATCTTCAGTGACTAGAACATCATTGCACTTAAGTCCAGTTACCACTTAGAATAATCAGTAATAACTTAAAAAAGAGACCACTTCGAGTTAAAATAATCAGTAATAACTTAACTTTGGAGAATTGGATCTTTCCACAGTTGTTTCTTGTCATTTAACCTTGGAAGATTAGTTTGTGGTTCTTTAATGCATTTAACTTGTATGCATTTTTAATTCCCTGATATAGAAGGATGCTTCACACTCTATATCGCATTATCTTACTTGTAGTTGCGGGAAATCCCACACTACACCCCTTACTCGATTTTGCTTAATTAGTCCATTGAAAGATGTAAGATCAAGAATATTTATTGATTGAATCCATGAATTGTTTACACAAGAAAATAGAATTACACTTAGAAATTAAAGCACTCTTAAACTTTCTCTCTCCTAATGACTTGCTCAACAATTCCAAAAAGATCCCTCCTCCTACAGACTCACTTAGCCCTTTATATAGGGTAATACATAGTGGATGACGACTAAGCTACCCTTTATTTTCGGGAATGTCATGAGAAGTGTCGCAGATGTACAAACATTCACTCTCGCGACACTTCTTAACCCTGCCTGGATCTCACGTCTTCTTTATGTTTTGCCTGCGTTATTCATTGCTCGTTTATTTTAGCTCCCTGCGACTCCCTCGCGACACCGTCGTTCATTAATCCGCATGAGCCTTGTATGTTGCGATATTATGATCCTACATCTTGCCTCTTTTTCCTTGAATATTGCTTGAAGAGCGATCTTTAAGGAAAAATCCATTGTTGTAGTAATCTTTGGTCTTTGTTGATGAAGGAATGAGCGGAAGAATCTTTGTACTTGAAAAGTATGTACTTGCCTCTATTCTTTTGCGAAGTTAGAAGCTTCTTTTAGATATATACGAAGTGTCGTCTCTGTCTCTCCTCATACTTCTCCTGCGAAGGGAAGAGCATCATGAGAGTGATTCTTTTTGCTTTATGCGATTGCTTATCTGTTTGATTTTGTACTTTTACAGTTTTGATTATTAATGTCTTTTCTTGACACGTCTCTTTCAACCGTTTATTCTTGACCGTTCATGTCTCTTCTCGCATTAAATGACCTCGTTTTCCTCGAGGATCTTTTTCCCTATATATATCTTTCTTTTCCTCTCCTTTCCATTCTTTAGTTTCTCTCTGCAATTTTTCTTTGACTCTTTTCTCATGATTTGCTCCCGGCTCTCTGCAAATCTTTTCTTCATCCTTTCTAGCTCGATCTTAATCCCCAATCTTCCATCCATTCCCATACCGATAAATGGCTTTCATCAATCGTGCATACAAAGCTTCTTTTGAAGAGGTTCAACGAAGTTACTCGAGAAGGGTTTTACTCTATCAACCATTCCCGATCAAGAACCTTCATCTATTCTTTCTCAAGAAAGGCATTTTACGATCATCAATGTGATGATCAAAAGATTATAGTCTCGCTTAGGTCAGCTTCTCGCGGGACTTCCCATTCCCTTGTACAATCCCGAGATGCCTCTATTTTATGAAATCTTGGCCCATGAAAAATTCTCTCAAGTACATTTATCAATTGAGGGCGATTGCATTCGCCTAATGCTTGAATTCGCGTATCGTGGTCTTTGGCAAAGGATCTTTATACCTACTCTCTTTGTTAGACACCCCGATTTCAAAGACTTGAAATAGTTCTTGAGAAGTACCTTGTAGAGAACTTTTTGAAAACTATTCGGTGATAAAGATGGTTAATGCGAAGTCTCATTTGGGGCATTCGCACGAAAAAGAAGGACAATGTCCCCGAGGATAAATTGCTCATGCAAGACATTGATTGGCACCGGCAATAATACTACTCCTCGCCAGTCAAAGATGAGAAATGGTGGGTTGTACCCTTGATTTTAAATGGTCCTTATATCGCGGGCCCGCACGTTCTTCCTGCGAATCTCGCAGGGTATCATCCTTGGGAATTCAAATGGCCTGATAAAGCAAATGAGGTATGTTTCCCATTTTAAATCTTGCCTTTGCAACCTTCTTTTTACATATGTTGAGCTTGTGTAATTTTAGGATCGCCAAATTGAGAAGAAAGTACAAGGATAATCCATTGGAGAGTACTCGACCATACTTGATCGCTTACGAGTGAAGTAAGAAACACTTCCTTTGTTATTTGAAACAATATTGTTGCCTCTGTTTCTTATCTTTAACCGTATGCGAAGGTTGGAGTTGAAGAAGCTTTAGCCGCGGAGAGTAAAAGTAAGGGCAAAACTGTCGCTCGCAAGAATAAATCTTCTGCTCCATTAACTAAAAAGCGAAAGATTCAATCTTCTTCTCGCCTTAACTCAAACTCCGAATCTTCTGATGAGGATGACCATGATTCGAATCGTTCTCTTGCTAAAGAAACTCCATTGGCGGTTCTCTATGGATCGGTTATCTAGCATCTTCTCGGACTCTTTCCAAGGAATGGGAGATGCTCCTCTAGCTTCTCTTTGCGGTACTCTCGCAAACGTGTGTAATCTTTGCTTTACTAGAGGGCAATGATTCTTTCAATGGAGCCTCTAGAATCGTGTCTCTGACTTCTTGAATGCACTTGGGTCTTTGGTATGTATGCGGTCACATTTCCTGTTAATTTTAAATTTTTAAATATATATCTTGTGGGTTTTGTTTTCTTTCATAGGTTGGAAGAACTTCTTTTGTAGTTGCCTCAGATCTCGAGAGAAGACGCAACAATCTTGAAAAGAAGAACTCATGATTGAGCAAGAAGATTCGAGAATTAGAGGCTGAAGGTGCGTCATCTCGCGATAAAGGCGAGAGAATTCAAAGTTAAATACCGAACTTGACTCCCAAAGGGATAGGGTGTCCTCTCTTGAGCGCTAATCAAGAACTTTATGGTATAAGATTTCACTTCCTTCTATTATTTCTATCTTATGATTGGCATACTACTACCTAACTTATTACTTTCGAGATGTATATAATCTCTCCGATGAGGCTATTCTTCTCCATACATTTCCGAACCCATGGATAATGACCTTCTTCTTGCACACCTCAATCAATCTCTAAGTAGTTCCTCGAGATAAAACTAACCTCCTTTCATTAAAGGATCTTCGGTCAAACATCAGCTTTTAAAGATCGAACACGGATCTAATTTAAATTTAACTAATCGCTTTAAACGAATGTACCTTGATTCCGAGAAGAAAATCAAGACTTTAAGAAAGAAAATTAGTGATCTCATAGATGAGAACGATCGCATTACTAATGAGGTGCACGGGCGTTAGCGAGAATTCCACAAATCTCTTCTTAGTGTGCAAGTTGAGCAAGAGATGAACTCCTTCATGTGAGAATACTATGCTTAGCGGCGAGAAGAGCAAGTTCGTTCTCTTCTTGTTATTAATAGTGATGATGAATTACACTGGGCTGCGAAAGTTTTAGATAATGCCGGGAATAACCTAGGTGTTGATGTTAGTCTTCATGCCGAGCATACTTCCTTGATTAAAGATATGATATCCGATAGAGAAGGTTACTTATTATACCTTCTTGCTTCTTATACGTGGTATTGCTTGTAAATTATTAACTTCTTGTTTCTTATTTGCGGAACGAGAAGAGGCTTCAAGTTAGAATTAGAGAACTTGAATACGAAAAGAACATTTCTCAGAATTTTCCAGCGAGAATTGAAGAACTCGAAATCGAAGAACAACAACTCGCCAAGAGTCTCTCCTTCGTAATAACAAGTATTCCAAGTTGAAGAAACAATTTGAAACAACGGTGGAGAACTTTAATAATAATGATCTTTGTTCGTTTTCGCAATGGAGCCATGGAGTATGTTTGTAAGCACGAGAACATCCCTCTGCATACATATCCCGGCTTCTTGAAAAGGTTCCCGAGAATCTACCTGTCTTCGATGTTTCGATAGTGAAGTGGCGAAGAAGAAAATTGCAGCGATGAGAATAATAAAAGCAGAAGAATCGGATGAAGAAGAAGAATCACCAAAGATATAACTCTTTTGTTTTCTTTTTCTTTGCGTGTAATATCACGTACATTCTTTGTATCTTTGTTATAGTGAACTTCTTGGATTTTTTTCCCCATGAATTCAATCTTCACTCCCCTTTTTTGGTAGTTCTTCTTTTGTAATATAATTGGCTAACATTATTGATGTATAACTCTTTCGTCAGAAGATGAATAACAATGTTCCATCTTTTCCATTCCCATACTTGCCTCTGTTATTTATCTTCAGATGGAAGATTTTTGTTGTCTTCTTGTATTTGATAACAATCTTATTGTTAATTGAAATGGATCATCGCGACGGAGTCGCGGTATCTTCATGAATTGAGAATTCTATCTCTTTTTGTTGCGACAAGGTCGGACCGCCTTTTTACATTTTCATGTGATGGCTCATTGACCACTGCCTTATCATTTTTGTGTGGTCTTCCGAGTTAGACCTCCCTAATTAGAGGTCCTCCCTGCCACCTTTTATGGCGACAAAATCGCAGGACGTCCTTACACTTGCATGTAAAGACCCATTGATCTTGTCTTATCATTTTCCAAGTATTTTTGCCTCTGCGAGGATGTTTTAGTTGCGACAATATACAGGCCTAGATATCCTTGCGAACATAAAGCCCCATGATACCAATGCCGTTTGGATGTGGAAATTTTATACATTGGTGATATGTCGATGCGATCCCCAAGATTTCATGAAGCCATGGCCTCCCAATTAGTGCATTATACGGGGATTCCACGTCAACCACACAGAATAAAATATCAGTTGATAACCCTTGTAGAGGTATTCTCATGTGAACCTCTCCCTTTGGTTTGTTTGCAGTGCCATTAAAGACATATATCTTGTATGTTGAGGGGATCAAATCCTCATCCTTTCCTCCCATCGTCTTATAAGTATGGTAAAAAGAATATTCACCGAACTTCCAGGTATCGATTAGGATTCGGTTGATCGCCCAGCAAGCTTACGCCTCATCATCTTCTCCACCAACTGGCTTTGGGTTAATCTCTTGTTTCACAACCAACGGGCTATCATGTGTTTCTCTTCCTTTTGGTACTTCATCTGCAGAGAAAGAAATAGTCTTGCTGCCACTTCTCTAAGCTGCGTCGTTCTTGCCGGACTCATTATTTCTTTATCATTAGCATCTCTCGCAAAGACTCTACCGAGCACGTTGTCATGAAAATCTTCAATGGTACGATAGGAGTGGACGATAGAGTTGCAATTCAAATTCTTAGCCTTTGTCCCGATTTCTATCACAAATGATTCCTTTCCCTTCGTTGACACTGTTCTATGCATCTCTGGCGGTGGTGGTAATGTCTGGCCCGTTTCTTCTCTCTTTAGAAAGTGATTCAGCTTCCCCTGATCAATCATCCTGAGAATAATTCTCTTTATGTTTCTACAATCGTTTGTTTGATGCCCATGGAAGCGATGGTAAGAACAAAACTCATGACTTCTATCGCCTGGCGGTGGTTCCATTCCCACGGTCAAGTCTTTGGTACATTTTCCATCACAAGTATAGCTTCCCGGATCTTTTCCACACTAGCATTCGGTGGAGGCATCTTAATCTGTTCCCATACTATTCGTGGCTTTCTGCCCTCCACGGCTATTTTGCCTTCGTCCACCATAAGTTTCTTGCACATGATCCAACCCTCTGAATCTTATTATTGCTGCTACGGTTGTAATACTTCCTTTCTCGCTCAAACTCTTCTTGATCGTGGCTTCCCATGGCTACTATCTTCGTTGTCCCTCATCGGCTTTCCTTGCCTGCTTTGTCCTTGCGAAGTGCTCGCCACTGTATTTATGAATTGAGGTAGCAAGCTTGCGTTCGCGGCGTTAGAGCTTGTGTTCGCGATTGGATAAGAATTCATTTCATTCTGTCTTTCTTCTAAGGCAATATATTCTTCCTGTAATTCTCCTTGATTACGCCATCGTGATTGTATTTTTGATTCTAAAGATTTGAATATATAACAAATTGGTCGCGAAGAGAGCATTCACAAATGAGAGGATGAGGTATCTTTCCTCAACACGTCCTGCCATTTCGCTACACATGGTCCTCCATCTTATTGTCAATTGCCTTAAACTCTCTTGACTCTTTGTTTCAACCCGAATACATCTTCAATACAGTCGCGAAGAATTGTTACTTATGTATGCTCCTAGGAATGTGGCTTGTAAATGGTTGAATGATGTGATTGTATTTCTTGGCAGTCCTTCAAACCATTTTAGTGCTTCTCTATTAGGCTTGACGCAAAATATTTGCCGCAGTATAGCGTCATGATTCTCCCATTGCAACATGCATCTCATATAAGCCTTGATATGTTGTATCGCACAGGTTGTTCCATCAAAGATGTTGGTTAGTGCGGGTAGATTACACTTAGGAGGTATTCCTCCCATTTGTACTTCTAGCGTGAAAGGATTCTTAGCGACTCTGCGATGGCTTCATCGATTGTCTCCTTCCTCCTTCCCTTCGTTATTCAATTAATCCTCTCATCTCATTGAGTTTCTCTTAAGATTTGTTCATTTGCCTCGAGTTTGTTTCTACTGGTCTTTTTAGCTCTGCTTCTCTCCTTCTTCGCTCCTGCCTATTTTGATCTTCTTGCTCGTTATTTTCTCCTCTTCTTTCCCCATGACGCTCTTCTTCGTCTCTTTCGTCATTCGCACGCCATTATATCGGTTGTTCTCTCTTCTTGGTTGCCTCTCAGCTCTCATCATCTGCACCCTCTCGTATTCTTCGTTGATATTTCTATTGGTACGATTTTGTTCCCCTTCTTCTTTCGCGGTTGTCATGGTTATTCTGCAGGATTGCTTCTTCCATCTCTTGATTTTCCATTTCTGCTCTTGTCCTTTCTCTCTCGCGAGCTAGTCGCGCTTGTTCAATGTAGTGTCTCTCAATGTCATCCTCGATCTCTCGGTTTCTTCTCAATTATTCTCTCCAGTGCAAGATTATTCTTCCCTCGGCCATTTGGGTCACTCGGCCCTTGGAGTTGCATGTTTCCTTGATTTTCCCTATTCCGCTCGTTTTGAAAATTTTCAGGCTGAGGAATATAACGATCTTCCATTTCTCCTCTTCTCTCGCCATGCTCTATGTTTGGATTTTGTGTTTCCTGTTGGTTTTCTTCCTCGGTACTTTCTTGGTGGCAGAACTCTCCCTCTTTCTTCCCTAATCGATCTCGAGCTTGATCTCGCACTACTTCTTGATCTTCTATTTTGCAATCTCATATTTTCCATCCTCAACTCATGATTAATGTCTTGTCAAGTTTGCTCGTTCTTCCGCCTCTAGCCGTCTCTCTTCGTGTATTGTTTGTCTCGGTCTTTCTAATCTTTGTGATTTCTTCGTTTCTGGATTGGTTTCTCCATTCGTCCCTTGCTCCCCTTGTCCATTGCTCACCATTCTGCTGCTCCTCTTCTCTCTCATCTTGAGAATCGGATCTCCAAGTATGCACACTTACTCTATCATAATCCACAGCCGCATTTGCTCTTGGGGAAATCGGTGGTTGATTTTGATCTTCTCAGCATTTCTCATATTCATTCTTGACGATTCTCCTGTTTCATTCCTCCTTTCTCCAGCAAGTCTCCCACTTCTTCTTACAATTGTTGGTTGCCTTTGTACATTTCTTCTTCTAGCCATTTTTCTTTTTCACTAAATTCTTGAGTATCACTCCAAATCTTTTCTCTATTAATCCAGATTCCTTTCGATTGCTGCGTTAATTCCTGCTCGTCCCTGTTTCTAGCGCATATGTAGTTGCAGGAAATCCCACACTACACCCCTTACTCGATTTTGCTTAATTAGTCCATTGAAAGATGTAAGATCAAGAATATTTATTGATTGAATCCATGAATTGTTTACACAAGAAAATAGAATTACACTTAGAAATTAAAGCACTCTTAAACTTTCTCTCTCCTAATGACTTGCTCAACAATTCCAAAAAGATCCCTCCTCCTACAGACTCACTTAGCCCTTTATATAGGGTAATACATAGTGGATGACAGCTAAGCTACCCTTTATTTTCGGGAATGTCTCGCGAAGTGTCGCAGATGTACAAACATTCACTCTCGCGACACTTCTTAACCCTCGCCGAGATCTCACGTCTTCTTTATGTTTTTCTGTCGTTATTCATTGCGTCGTTTATTTTAGCTCCCTGCGACTCCCTCGCGACACCGTCGTTCATTAATCCCGCGAGCCTTGTATGTTGCGATATTATGATCCTACATCTTGCCTCTTTTTCCTTGAATATTGCTTGAAGAGCGATCTTTAAGGAAAAATCCATTGTTGTAGTAATCTTTGGTCTTTGTTGATGAAGGAATGAGCAGAAGAATACTGTACTTGAAAAGTATGTACTTGCCTCTATTCTTTTGCGAAGTTCCGAAGCTTCTTTTAGATATATACGAAGTGTCGTCTCCTGTCTCTCCTCATACTTCTCCTGCGAAGGGAAGAGCATCATGAGAGTGATTCTTTTGCTTTGCGCGCGACTGCTTATCATTTGATTTTGTACTTTTACACGGATTTTGATTATTAATGTCTTTTCTTGACACGTCTCTTTCAACCGTTTATTCTTGACCGTTCATGTCTCTTCTCGCATTAAATGACCTCGTTTTCCTCGAGGATCTTTTTTCCCTATATATATCTTTCTTTTCCTCTCCTTTCCATTCTTTAGTTTCTCTCTGCAATTTTTCTTTGACTCTTTTCTCCCGCAATTTGCGCTCCACGCTCTGCAAATCTTTTCTTCATCCTTTCTAGTGCTGATCTTAATCCCCAATCTTCCATCCATTCCCATACTGATAAATGGCTTTCATCAATCGTGCATACAAAGCTTCTTTTGAAGAGGTTCAACAGAAGTTACTCGAGAAGGGTTTTACTCTATCAACCATTCCTGATCAAGAACCTTCATCTATTCTTTCTGCAAAATTGTTTTATGATCATCAATGTGATGATCAAAAGATTATAGTCTCGCTAGGTCAGCTTCTCGCAGGACTTCCCATTCCCTTGTACAATCCTGAGATGCCTCTATTTTATGAAATCTTGGCCCATGAAAAATTCTCCCGGGCTGTTTATCAATTGAGTGGCGATTGCATTCGCCTAATGCTTGAATTCGCGTATCGTGGTGCTTTGGCAAAGGATCTTTATACCACACTTCTTGTTAGACATCCCGATTTCAAAGACTTGGAAATAGCTGCTGAGAAGTACACTGTAGAGAACTTTTTTGAAAACTATTCAGTGATAAAGATGGTTAATGCGAAGTCTCGCTGGGGCATTCGCCTGAAAAAGAAGGACAATGTCCCTGAGGATAAATTGCTCATGCAAGACATTGATTGGCACCCGGGCAATAATACTACTCCTCGCCACTCCAAAGATGAGAAATGGTGGGTTGTACCCTTGTTTTTAAATGGTCCTTATATCGCGGGCCCAAGACGTTCTTCTGCGAATCTCGCGGAGGTATCATCCTTGGGAATTCAAATGGCCACGATAAAGCAAATGAGGTATGTTTCCCATTTTAAATCTTGCCTTTGCAACCTTCTTTTTACATATGTTGAGCTTGTGTAATTTTTGGATCGCCAAATTGAGAAGAAAGTACAAGGATAATCCATTGGAGAGTACTCGACCATACTTCGATCGCTACGAGTGAAGTAAGAAACACTTCCTTTGTTATTTGAAACAATATTGTTGCCTCTGTTTCTTATCTTTAACCGTATGCGAAGGTTGGAGTTGAAGAAGCTTTAGCCGCGGAGAGTAAAAGTAAGGGCAAAGCTGCCGCTCGCAAGAATAAATCTTACGCTCCATTAACTAAAAAGCGAAAAGATTCAATCTTCTTCTCGCCTTAACTCAAACTCCGAATCTTCGATGAGGGATGACCATGATTCGAATCGTTCTCTTGCTAAAGAAACTCCATTGGCCGGTTATCCTATGGATCGGTTATCTAGCATCTTCTCGAGACTCTTTCCAAGGAATGGGAGATGCTCCTCTAGCTTCTCTTTGCGGTACTCTGCAAACGTGTGTAATCTTTGCTTTACTAGAGGGCAATGATTCTTTCAATGGAGCCTCTAGAATCGTGTCTCCGACTTCTTGAATGCACTTGGGTCTTTGGTATGTATGCAGTCACATTTCCTGTTAATTTTAAATTTTAAATATATATGTCTTGACAGTTTTGTTTTCTTTCATAGGTTGGAAGAACTTCTTTTGTAGTTGCCTCGGATCTCGAGAGAAGACGCAACAATCTTGAAAAGAAGAACTCGCAGTTGAGCAAGAAGATTCGAGAATTAGAGGCGAAGGCTGCGTCATCTCGCGATAAAGACGAGAGAATTCAAAAGTTAAATACCGAACTTGACTCCCAAAGGGATAGGGTGTCCTCTCTTGAACGCTAATCAAAGCAACTTTATGGTATAAGATTTCACTTCCTTCTATTATTTCTATCTTATCGGTCGCATACTACTACCTAACTTATTACTTTCATGAGATGTATATAATCTCTCCGATGAGGCTATTCTTCTCCATACATTTCTGAACCCATGGATAATGACCTTCTTCTTGCACACCTCAATCAATCTCTAAGTAGTTCCTCGAGATAAAACTAACCTCCTTTCATTAAAGGATCTTGGTCCAAACATCATCTTTTAAATATCGAACACAGATCTAATTTAAATTTAACTAATCGCTTTAAACGAATGTACCTTGATTAGAAGAAAATCAAGACTTTAAGAAAGAAAATTAGTGATCTCATAGATGAGAACGATCGCATTACTAACAGAGGTGCACGGGCGTTAGCGAGAATTCCACAAATCTCTTCTTAGTGTGCAAGTTGAACGAGATGAACTCCTTCATGAGAATACTATGCTTAAAGCGGTGAGAAGAGCAAGTTCGTTCTCTTCTTGTTATTAATAGTGATGATGAATTACACCTGGGCTGCGAAAGTTTTAGATAATGCCGGGAATAACCTAGGTGTTGATGTTAGTCTTCATGCCGAGCATACTTCCTTGATTAAAGATATGATATACGATAGAGAAGGTTACTTATTATACCTTACGCTTCTTACTTCCCGTGGTATTGCTTGTAAATTATTAACTTCTTGTTTCTTATTTGCGAGAATCGAGAAGAGGCTTCAAGTTAGAATTAGAGAACTTGAATGAAAAAGAAACGGACTCGCGGGGAATTTTCCAAGCGAGAATTGAAGAACTCGAAAGCGAAGAACAACAACTCGCCAAGAGTCTCTCCCTTCGTAATAACAAGTATTCCAAGTTGAAGAAACAATTTGAAACAACGGTGGAGAACTTTAATAATGATCTTTGTTCGTTTTCGCAATGGAGCCATGGAGTATGTTTGTAAGCACCGAGAACATCCCTCTGCATACATATCCTCGGCTTCTTGAAAAGGTTCACGAGAATCTACACATCTACGATGTTTCGATAGTGAAAGTGTGAAGAAGAAAATTCGGCGATGAGAATAATAAAATGAAGAATCGGATGAAGAAGAAGAATCACCAAAGATATAACTCTTTTTGTTTTCTTTTGCTGCGTGTAATATCTGTACATTGCTGTATCTTTGTTATAGTGAACTTCTTAGAACCAAGTATGTTTCTAATGTGTACACTAGTTTGTTGTGATACTTAGAACACATTTGTATCAAATACTCATACTTTTTGTTATAATCAATTGAAGAATCCATTTTCATAATTTGATACAGTTTTGTATGTCGAATGAATGAATGAATGTATGTTGAATGAGTATATCTGTGGAAATGATGAATGCGGGGAACTGGGTAACTGCAGGGGGGGGAATGTGGGGGGAAATGGATTTTGACCAGGTCAATGAATACTTGACTTTTTTTTTATGTTGCAAAATATTAGCAACGTTTTTAATTTGTTGCTAAGTTAGAACAAGAACCAGTAAATTAGAACCAGAACCAATAACATTTTAGTTCTGGGTAGGGGTATTCCTGTAATTAGAAACAGCTTAGCAACGGCAGACCTTGGTTGCGAATAAACAGGGTCGCAACGGCACATTACATTGCGAATCTCCGTTGCTGACCAAGAGTCGCAACGGAGCTTATGTCGTTGCGAAAAAATGCAACACCGTGTTTTGAAACATCAACCTGTCTTTGCGACCCCGGTCAGAAACGTCCAGGATCCATTACTAATCCCTAAAAATGGTGTAGTGATTTGAATACTCTCGGAATTAATCCGCTATACAAAGAATAGAAGCAAACTTCGTATGGTTGAGACCAAGTAATCTACCCCTAGTTACTTAGTTCCCTCAGTATCCTGCGTCTACGACCGTCTGGTCACTCACGTGAATCCAATATATAAATCATTATCTTGAGTTGCTTACTGATGTAAAGTATTACGCACTCAACTACTTTTGATCGTCTTCCAAACAGTAAAGGAACAAAGATGCATCACAAATTATCGAGACACCACAAAGGGTGCATAATAACTTATACAGTCATATTTTGGATCATGCATCCACTAATTTGGTTATGCAACCACTAGAATGATCTATATTCCCCAATAACAAAATTCCAACAAAGAAAGAGGATGTATTACGAGTTATGCAACCAACGGTGTTTCATTTTCTTCCAGTCGGCCTTCCCCACCGTGGCAGTGGTGTTCTAGTTAGAATCGAATCACTTTTGATTTGTTGTTTGCACATAAAATATTTTTTCTTTTACACAAAATTGGTTAAATAATCCATAAAACAATTTTTCTGGGTGTAAAAAACGACCAAAAATTGATACTGTTTTAATATCCATGAATATAAAAGATACTTTTTAAATATCCAAACCTAGGTATTCGGCCCTGATATTTCAATTCAGTACATTTGTTTGTACAAAAAGGGACCAATATGCCCTCAAAGTATATCCTCCTCATCTTGAGAAGTACCAATAATCATGTTTTTGATAAAATCATGATGTCCAGGAGTATCAATAACTGTGCAGTAGTACTTGGTGGTCACAAACTTCCACTAGGCAATATCAATGGTTGTGTCAGGGCCGTTCATCCTTAAGCTTGTTAACAACTCAGCAGCCTCCTTCTTGAACCATTCAATAACACTCTTGTCAACACCTCGAGCTTGTAGATCAAGTGACTAGTGGTTGTCGACTTTCCATTGTGGACATGTCCAATAACGACAATGAAACTAAAATATGTATTAAACTAAAACCAATCTGCATCTCATAAGTGAAAAAAAAGAATTACAAATCTGAAATTACAAATAATTAACACACAAATTCGAATTCAATGAAATGGGAGGAAGATTATTACCTAAACATGATACTAAATACAAAACTTAATCAAGTACAAAACAATCAGAAAGTTCCTAAGATATTGATTTAGTTTGTATTATGCAAATGAAAAAAAGAGAGTAAAATAACAAATGTCAATACATGATAAAACATGGATGAAACCAGGATCTTCTTGTGCAAACACATGATGAAATTAGTTTCATCCAGTAATAATACAAGATGTAACTAGTTGCATCCAATAAAAACAAACGAAATCAGTTTTATCCTTGTTTAAATTTGGATGATTTTTGTTTTTTTTAGATTAATCCAAAACAAGATGAAACCCATTTCATCCAAGTATAAGCATCAACATCTCACGTAATTATATACTTAAAGCATGTATGTCTTTCATCAACTAATAAAAGTTAATCAAAAATAGAACAAAACCATTTTCATCTTTGTACAAACTTTGATGAAACCAATTTTAGCTTAATCCAAAATAGATGGAACCAGATTGATCCTAGTATAAGCATGGATAAAAATTATTCCAGCTCAATCCAAAATAAGATGATATTGTTTTCATCCTAGTATATATAACATGGGTGAAAACAATTTCAACTCAATCCAAAACATGATGAAACCAGTTTCATCTTAGTATAAGCATTAATAAAATCCATTCATGAAATTAACACGACCAAAAATATCAATTCATTTTAAACCAAATTTAAACTAAATCTTAATAACATTCAAATAGGATTCTATCTCATAACCACATTCAAGGATTTGATGACAATCAAAGAACATTCGCAACCTAAATTCCATCTATATTTCAATCTTTCAATCAAAAAACATGTTGTTCCAAAATCAAAATAAAAAACATGAATTAGGGTTAGGAAACTTACGGGTTTTCATATTGTGAAATTAATCGAAGATAATAGCATATATTACTTTTCCTTTTAATAAATTAACACATTTGAAGAACAAAGGTCACAATCAGTGGTGGTGGTGGTGGTGTTGATTGTGTTGTTGGGGTTTGTAGTAGTGAAGAAAGATATGATAATGGTGGTGGAGATAATTTTGAAGATGATGGCGATGGTGACTATGGTGGAGAACTTGTCGACGATAGTGTTCGTGGTTCTGGTGTTGGCGATGGTGGAAGATGGAGAAACCAATTTTGTGGTTGCGGTAATGATCGATGTTAACGATGAAATTAGGTTTCTCTTAAAACTGAGTTTTTGATGTTGTTTATGGGAAATCTAATTTGGTAGTGGAGGGGTACAATAGTCTGTTTCAGATTAAATTATTCTTTGTCCATTTCACCCAGACGAGAGTTTACCCGTCCAACCCAACCATACTTTAAAAGAATCCTGGCATTTGACCCATTTTTTTTAAATAATTTGCGTTCAACCTTTTGTTTATTCGCATTTCGCAGGAAAACTGTTCTTCTGCCCCAACGCCCACACGGAATTGAAGTCCAGACACCTCTTTAACCACAAAATCACATGGAACATTGTAATTAATTGTAATAACAAGACACCGGTCGGCGTAACCAATTAATGAAAATTCACCGTTCGTTCAATTTTTACATACACTGATAATTCTGTTTGCGCCTTTGCGGAGGGTGGTGGAAGAGATGTACAGATTACCTAAGTCGTTTCATTCAATTTAATCTGTTTCGGTGATTCTTTAGATTGACGAGGGGAGTGATCTTTTGATTTATTTAATAAATTGTCAACTCAGGGGACCACTCCTTGTCATCACGTCACGCCTATTAAATTTGAAAAGATGATTGTAAAGTCCCAAGATGTTTGATACCCACAAAAAAGTTGTTGTACAAGAGTACTCTGTTGTACATTCAACAATTTTTTACAGTCTAACCTCGATAAATAAATGCCCTCGAGACCAAGAGAAAATATTCGTTTAGCGAGGTTATTTATTTATCGATAAATATATATTTATTCATTTAGACAACATTTTCTTAATTAAGAAGTTAAATTGTATAAGAGAAGATATACAAACGTACCTAAAGGGTATTGGTCAAATTCTTGCCCCTAACACAACATCTAAAATTCAATCATGTGATGCTGGGAGTATTCGATCATTCAAAAGTTCATTATCGGCGTCGTTTTTATTCTAGCATCTTGCAAAGCCTTGAATTTGACCCACCAAACCGTGACAGGATGAACATTTTGGATGCTATTAATTTTGCTACTACGGTTTGGATATTTGATGCGGCGGCAAAAACAATTGCAAATTGTTTCCGTCATTGTAAGATTCAGTCTGAAGATACTGATGTTCCTGAACCAGAAAATGGTCAGTTAGAAGTAGATATCCAAGGATTAACTGGTGTCATTTATAATTTACGTTATATAAATGTGATGAACGTCGAACATCTTTTGAACTACCCTAACGAGAATGATGCGGTTATGGAATCTCTAACTGACGAAGATATTATTGAGTCAGTAATGAATGATGAGAATGATCCTGAACCATATGATAGTAGTACTGTATCAAATGTGTCATCTATGCCTCTCAATTGATGGTCACTTTAAAAAATTACTTGCTACAATATGAGCAAAATGTTCGAAAAATTGTGCAAGCATTGCATAAAATTAAGGATGCGGTTGATTTTGGTTTGGGTGGAAGAAAAAAGACAACCAACCATAAATGAATTTTTTCAGTTTTTTTTCAACATATAATTTTATGTAAAATTTACTGATTATATATATATCTAATTTAGTGATTATTCGTTTATATTTCCACATGACTTTTACAGATTCAATTATTTTTATTCATTAATGCATTAAGCGAGGTTATTCATTTATCACCATGGCCCAAGTCGAGATCGGAAAAAATTATTCATTTGGCGAGGTTATTCATTTATCGAACATTCGTTTACCGAGGTTGGACTGTACATTCTTTAATAGGACGAAATCGATCACGAATTTGACGATTTTCGGGAAACAAAATTTAGAAAATCATTTGATAAGACAAATCGGGGTATACCCGATTATTTCGGGAATCCAAATTTTGTTCCCAACTATAATTGTGGGTTAAGGGGAGTCTAACATGTATGAAGTTACCTAATTACCTTTTTTCCTAATAACAGTTAAGATTACTTTCTTTTTTTTTTTAAATTCAAACCTTATTCTTTTTTTTCTTCTTCTTTATCAATTTAATGATCGATTTCTTTCTCCTTCTCAATATTTCATCGTTTCCAAATTTTTAAAAAAAAGTTGATTAGAACTTTTTATTATTGATTAATTCTTTCAAACTCTATATAGTATTTAGTTTTGTTGTTTGAATGACGCATTAGGCTGGAAAAATCGAAATTATTGAATTGCAGTTACACGGTCGTCATGGTATCTCTTCGTCAAGTATGAAAACCTTTCATATTTATTTTTAGTCGTCAAGGTTGTAGGATGAATAGCATGACGAATTTTCAAAGAGTTTTATTTCTGTAAGTAACATTTACAGGGTCATCATGGTCTTCATCTCTAAACCTTGACGACAAGTAATGTAGTATGAATAGTCGTTAGCTTTTGAAAAGCTATACCTTGGTGATGAATAACTCTCAGAAAATAAGTTTTCCTTGATCAAATTTTGTTGTTGGTCGTCATGGTTTTGTAAAAGTAAGATGACGGCTAATAGACAGTCGTGAGTGTGTTGCTTTTTCGAACAAGACGATTGTAGATACAAAAAACTATATTTGGTCGGCATGCTAGCTTCTTGTCGAGCGTGCTGACTAAGTTTGGTTGGCATGTTATGTGTGCCGACTGTCCTATGAATGTAATTAGTTGGCATTATTTTTTTAGTCGGGCATGTCGATTTTTCATACTGTGATTTCTAAAAGTGTTGATTTCTTCTATAATTTGAAGAATGAAACCATTGAAAAGCTGTGCAATCACCTTGTTAAAGTGTTTAGCTAGTGTGGTTTCATTTAGGTTATAAAAAGAATTCTCAAAACAATTTTTTTCCTCAAAAATCTTCCAACGAAATCCATAATTTCAATCTAACCATAACAAGATTTTATAACTTTTAATTCAACTAATTAATCTAACAAGATTAAGTGAACTAAATATGTTAATCAGTGATAATTAAACAAGGAAAGTTTAGCAATTTTTAAAGATATATGGCTAAGGGGCCTTGGATTTTATTTCCTAATGACTTTATTTTGTCTTATCGGGTATACCCAATTAATCTAGGTGTACATCAATCTCGCCAGTATCATTTGGGTCCACTAAATAACGATATCATTGTAGTACACAGCGGTAAAATAAGTGAGCGGAGGTTTTGTCGTGCGAAAGCTGCAGGCATCAAGTTTTTTCGTACGATATCATTATTTTCAGCTTGTTGGTTGTTGCATCTAAAATCATTTTTGTCAGCAGGAAAACACATCTTGTGCCCAAGGCCCCAACGAAAATGAATTCCAAATTTAAATTTAAATGTTGGCACTTCACATTAGACAGTTCACACCAATTTCCCACAGTTCCTTTAATTCAGGTGTTAGATGTTTTGTTACTATTTAAGAGGACTGCTGCCGTCATTGTATTTATCCACTCATATTTATGTTTCTTTACACTAGACAGTGACCAATTTAAATTATTATACAAAATTAATAAATGTCATCATAGATTCGTCATCATATTTTTCCCCGTTTGATTGTGGGCTAGAAATATTAATCGGGGCCTTGACATTTTATTTGCACCCCAATTTTTTCAGGGGCGTATTAAACCAATTGTGAAAGTACTATTTTACCCTTTACTAAAACTAAATCTTAAAACCCTATTAACCCTTAATCCTAAGCTCCAATTTATTTTTAGTTCTAAACAAATAGATCACTCCCTCCCCTCTCACTCTCTCGACTCTTCTCTTCTCCTCCATTAACGACTCCAAGGGAAAAAAAAAAAAAAAATCTTCACCCGAAAAATTTCGATTCTGAAGTAAAAGGGTCGTCAATTCGACAAGCTTAAACCCTAACGATTTTTCATATGCATGTAGAGACCATGAAAAATCGTTAGGGTATATGATGATCAAGATAACGACCATATTTCTGGTTTTCATATTTTTTACCCTAGATTAGAGTTGTTAACATAATATAGAAACCTATTACGATCCTCTATGGACGACCCTTTTTTAAAGGTCAACGACCCCAGGCGAAAAACAAACAGCCTCTCTGTCCCAAAAAATTTCAGAGTCGTTTTGGTATAGACACATAAAATAACGACTCTTTGTGACCCAAGCTAAGAGTCGTCAGGGTCATATCACCCTGACTATTTTTCATAACCTGGAAAAGTTGCAGGTTTGAGTCGTCAGGGTATATCATATTACCCTGATGATTTTTCATAACCTGGAAAAGTTGCAGGTTTGAGTCATCATTTTGGTGTCAATACATTGGCGACTTTATAGAGTCGTTGGGGTATACATCCTCGACATTGGCGACTCTTTCTACGTGTTGTGACATATATCCAATCCATGGGAGAATTTAAGATAATCTTACCATCAACACAATCATCTTTGTTACTTGAACCTTCTCCAACATCATTTCCCCTACTTGAATTACTCATTTCTAAAAACCCCAAGTTTTCCTCTAAAACCTCCTCCTCCTCTAAAACCTCCTCCTACTTGATCTGGTCTTAGCATACCTTCTGACCAGATCAATGCAGCTGCTGTTAAGGTGGACATCAAAGGCTTGTTTTGGGTGCGATTAGGAGTTTCCGAGAGGAACGTCTGTGGGTGAGAGACGGCTTGCGTGCACAACATCTTTCCGATGCTATTAGTGGCCCCATGGCCGTTCTTTACGAACTCTTAACTTCTATAGCTGGGGTGGTTAATTTATTATTGGAAGGAAGGTGTCCGGCTGCTTTAGGGGAGTTTGTTGCTAGTGCCCCTTTAACGCCTTTGCTCAAGCCGGGTGGTGGGTTAAGACCAATTGCGGTAGGTACGGTTTGGAGAAGGTTGTGCTCAAAGTTAGCTGCGAGTTTGGTTGGTAAAGAAATGGCCTCCTACTTAGGTAATCATCAGTTCGGTGTGGGGGTCCCTTGTGGGGGTGAAGCTATCTTACATTCGGTTAATAGGTTACTGGAGTTGAAAGGGGCACATGATAACATGACCATGTTTTTAGTTGATTTCTCCAATGCTTTTAATCTTGTGGACAGGACCGCTATGATCAGGGAAGTCCGAAGCAAATGTCCCAGCATTGCCAGGTGGGTGGAGTTTTGCTATGCTAAACCTGACAGCATTTACTACAACGAATTCACTTTATCTTCTGCCTTGGGGGTTCAACAAGGGGATCCTTTAGGTCCCTTGCTGTTCGCCCTTACTTTAAATCCACTCGTATGTATGATTTCTTCACAGTGCCGACTTGATTTGCACGCGTGGTATTTGGATGACGGCGTTGGTAGGGGATACGTTGGAAGTTTGAAGGCTTTGAGCATCATCCGGTCGAGGGTGGTAGTGGAGGGCTTCATTTGAACATCAAGAAGACCGAGATTTTACGGCTGTGGTGGATCATAGGAGTTTGGATGATGAGTTTTCCGTCGGAGGTGGTAGGCCTTCTACGGGGTCAAAGCTGTTGGGTGGGCCGGTCAGTTTAGATCTCCAATTTTGCAGTGATCTAATTCGGGCGGGGTTGATAAAACATGTCACCTTAATGGATCTTTGTAAAGAAGGTGAAAGACCCTCAAAGTGAGCTCCTTTTGTTACGCAATTGCATCGGTGTCTCTAGGTTGTATTTTGCCATGAGGACCACAATCCCTTGCTTTGGAGAGTGCTAAAAACCTTTATGATAAGCAGTTGTTTCAATTTTTGAGACACATTGTTTGAGGTAATGGTGCGGGTTTTGGTCCTCTGCAATTTTGCATTGCCACCTTCTGGAGTGAAAGATGGCGGCCTTGGCGTTTACACTATGGAGGACACTAGTTATTATTGCTATATCGCTTCTTGTTTCCAGACTAAGGTTTTACAAGATGCCATGCTTAACGTTTCCTCCCCTGATGTGCCTAGCAAAAGTTTCCAGCAAGCTTTGAGTAGCTTTGTAGAGGTATGCGGTTTGTCTTCTTCCACTTTCGACCTCAATGATATTGCCCCCATCAATGCATTCCTGGCGGTGTTGTATTTTGACGTCGTCAAGAAGAATATACCATTAAACTTCTCTTTGTCTACACGGGATTATTTGTTTTATGGCAAAGTAATAGGTTGGCTCATGCTCAAGATTTTCTTAAGGCAATCCCTATTTGTGGCTTAAATCAAAGTTTGGGACCTCGGCATTTTAGATCCATCTTAAATTCTGATTGGGTATAACCTTGTTTGGCGAGGATAGTATTTGCTCAAGAAAAGATGGATATTTTGGGGATCATTCTTTGCATTGTGCTAGTGATGTTGGTATCAAATTTCGCCATGATCATGTGAGGGATGTATTTTGATATTTGTTATAAATTTGGTGTTCATGCTAGGAAAGAGGTAGCCCTTAGATTTCTATCGGATAATGATACTTCCTTGAGACCCGAGATATTCTTGTTTACGGATGGGAGAAGCAGTCGGGATATGCTGTTTTGATATTCTTGGTGTTTTCTCCTTTCACTTTGGTGGTGGAGTTCGTACCTTCTTACCGGCAGGCTATATCTAGTGCTACTTCACGTAAACGTAAAAATATTTAGACAAGTGTACTTTGCATGGTTACGGTTTGGGGTTTTAGCTTTCTCTACTTTGGGCGAGTTGGGGGAGGAAACTATCATTTTCTTGAAGAGGTTAAAGAATTGTATCACGAATCATGATGCTAGTTATAAGTTAGGCGGTGCTCTTTTTCATAGAATATGGGTAGCTATCCAAAAGGGTGTTGGTGCCCAGCTTGTTGCCAGGCTACCCACCAATTTATTGCCAAGTGATTGTAATTCTTTAATAAATGATTAATTTATTTAAAAAAAAAAAAATTAACTACAAAAAAAAAAAAAAAAAAATCTAAAATCAGATTTTAATCTAACATAATCTAACTACACTAATTAAATTAACTTTATTAAGTTTTAATACTAATCATTTAGGGGTAGTTTAGGTATTTAGAAAATCTTTTGCTAAGGGGTGACCCAAATTAGGTTTGGCTGACCTTTTTGTCCTCTAGTGGGAGGCCCCAAATTAATATCTTTGTCCCCCAATCAAATGAGGATTTTTTTCTTCCTTATGCAATCCAATCTTCCCAAAATTCAATATACCTGGCACATTCCGTCGCACATTTCGAATAAAAATGAAAAGCGGATTTAGGGGTGTACATCGGGCCGGAAAGGCCAACCCAAGCCCGATTATAACACATGCCGGGCCAGACGGGTTTGCAGTCCTTACTACCCATTAAGTTTAACAGGCCGGGCCGGGCAATAGCAAAATTTTAATGCCCATGGCCCGTCCATACACATTAAACAATAAAGGCCAGGTCGGGTCGGGCAGGCCTCGGGCCCAAGAGATAATTCAAAAATTTAAAGTATATAGGTTTGTTTTTTTGGCTTGATGAATGATGATATATCTGTAACTCGTTCAAGTAATAGTTCAAGCAATCTATATTCATTACTGTGAAATGTAATTCAAAATATTTCCTAACCCTAATAAATTGTGCAAATATGAAATTTAAGTTCTTGAGAAATCCATCACACTAATAGAAAACTTTATTTCGGGTTATCGTGATCGGACAAACGGGTAACTAAACGGGTTGCAGTAGGCTAATAAAGTAGGACTCCCATATTTGAACAAAAACCCGGATCCGCCCATTTATAATTATCGGGCAGGCCAGACTAGCCCATAACAGGCTGTCGGGTGCCCATGAGCTCCTCCGAACCCGAGCGTTACATGGCAGGCCGCAGGCTTCCTGGCATTCTGTACACCCCTAAGCGGATTGTTGTCTACAGTTAATAATGTTCAAAACATAAAATGTAGCGACCTTCGCCATTAATCCAAAGATTTAGACGGCTGGCTTGCGGTCAATGATATGCTGGTGCGGAAACAATCATTCTAAAATAACCCCTATGATGACCCTTTTTGAATCCGCATGGATCATCTTTGGGCCCAGCATTTGGAAAATCGTGATGAGACGGTTTTGTGTTGTTTTTTTAATGCGGCACATTAAGAATTTCGGCCGCTTTGTCAAATATTCAATTCATTTAAGAGAAGGCTGCTCTTTAGATTTGATGGTGATGATTTTTAAGATTTATGTTGACTCATGGGACCACCACCCGTCGTCAAATTCATAAATTCCAAAAGGTAGCATAATCCCGGGCACAGAATATCCAGGGTTGCCAAATGATTGGCAAACAATTTATCAACAATTAGGCCTCTTCCTATGCACATGCCAAAACATGGTATTTGGCATATATGCACCCACTATGGGTATGCCAAACTGCCAAACTCATATGCCAATATGTTTTTCCTGGCATATAGACATAAACTGACGAGTTTCGGTGGCGATAGAGTCTCGGTCGCTCGATGGTCAAAGAATCGTTCGATGGTCATTCACTCGACAACGACAGTCAAGCTATCGCTCGATACTATGATAATCGCTGACCGGATCTTCATCTAACGGCTGCAATTTCCCCCTCTATAAATACACGATTTCAAACTCATATCAACTCACACCAAAAATTCTAAATCTCTCTAGAATTTCTTAATTTCTCAATCTTTTTCAAATCTAAAACTATCACAAATCCTCTACAATATATTTTCTTGTAAAATGGATTCACAAGCACAAACTCAAGGCAAAGGTAAGAAGAATCGAGTCAAGTGGTGCAAAATACACCATGATAGAAGATGAATGTATTTGTCGTAATTATGTTTTTTTACCCAAGATTGTATCGGTGGTGCACACCAACATGGTAACACCATGTGGGATAATATATTTCAAAAATATGAAGAACAAACCATGAACATCAATGGTCGTGGTGCAAAAGGATTGTCGAACACTTCATTGTAATCAATAGGGAAGTAGCGCTTATGTTGCATTGATAATGCAAGCCAAAGAGAAAAGGAAAGGACGGTGGTCGGTGATGTTGATTTTGAAAGAGAGGTTAGAAATACAGTTGGCACATGAAAACATGGTAAACAGTTTGCTTTCGAAAGTTGTTATCATATTTTGAAGGGTTTGAACAAATATAATCGATTACTTAGCAAATAATCAAATAGTACGAAAAGTCACCATATAATTCTTCTCCCTCAACACCAAATTCTTCACCATTTTCACAAGGTCCATCAAATTCTTCACCGAGATACCCCTACAAGCTCAAATTCCAACGTAGTTTTTAATAATTATATTGATGGTAATAATAAGGGAAAACTTCGAGGGGAGGAATAAGGCAAAGCGGCTAGAAAATTAGCTCAAGAAGGAGGGAGTTCCGTAGGATTTTAACATGGCGGAGTTGATGGATTATCAAAAGACCATCGCGAAGGAAAGATCCATTCAAAGGAAAATTCAAAACCTTAGGAGAGTAAGAAAAGTCGTCTTTCTCAGAAAAATTCCAGTTTGACTATGACAAGCATAACATTCTTCAAGCTAACACCTCAATTATGAACGCCCAACAATGCATGCATGTATGGCAAATCGAATTTGACAGGATTCAAGCACAAATTGAAAAGCAAGCTGGATTTACTAACAACCGTGATGAAGAAGATGATGATGATGGAATGTTGAAGCTTATTAATTAGAAAAATAACAATAAATAACTTAAACTGAAGCTAAAACATTAAGAAAAATACATAAAATCATCTTCCATGCTCTTCCCAAGGATTCAATCTCAGATCATCTCTTAACTGGTCATACAAATTACGGTTCTGAATGTAGTTAGTCATTTGACCATAATTCCTTGCAGGGAGGCCTCTTTCAGGTCGAATCTCCGGCCTCAAATCTTCATCATCATAGTTAATCCAATCCGAATCACGTATGGTTTCCTGAATTACCATGTTATGAAGAATTATGCAAGTGAGCATAGTCTTGTGCATTTCACGAGGACTCAACCCACGATATGGGCTACAAATTAATGATAGCGAACTTCCTCTTCAAAATTCCAAAAGCGCGTTCCAAATCCTTCCTCGGTGCCATTTGGGCATCGTTAAAATATCGGTATGAACGGCCCAATGCACCAACAAGAATTTGTGGTAGCATTGAACCAAGGTGGACCATTTTGGGTAGATACCATCCGCAAGATAATAGCCATGAGTGTGCGATGGCCGTTGATCATGAAACAGACGAGATGGAGAAATTCCATACTTCAAATCTTCAAACAGAGGAGACTTGTGCAAAACATTAATATCATTTTGTGCACCCGGAAGACCAAAAAATGCGTGCCATATCCAACAATCGTAAGAAGCGGCGGCTTCTAGGATAAGCTGTTGGTTTTGGATAATGACCTTTATATTGACCATTGATAAACAGGGCATCCATGCCATACCCAATGCATACAATCGAGACTACCTAGCATTCTGGGAATCCCCTTTCCTCATTCTCCCTTAATATTTGTCTAACATCTTCGTCGGTTGGTTTTCGTAAAATATGTTGGACCAAAATGATTAATCATTACTTCGGAGAACAATGAAAGGTAAGTGTAAGTTGTTTTACCCATACGAAGGTACTCATCATTCGCATCCCATTTGGAGTGCCATAACCTAGAATCCTTAAAGCAGAAGTAACTTTTTGTTCGGGACTATGACCTATAATATTCGGTGCATCAAAGCGATAATTGAATTGAGGTTCCACTCGACAAAGCTCTTCAATAATCTTTTCACCGGATGACGAGGCATGCGGAATCAACCTTGAAAATCGAGATGAGTACACACAATTGGGAAGAAAATAATCGTGCATGAGGTTCTGATGGTAAAATTCCCTCCCTCGATAAGTATATCTTCTTGATAATACTTCTTTGGGCTCTGGAACTCTTGGTATTTCACCCGTATATACAAGCATCACAGTTTTGATTAGATTCTCATCTTCAGCTTCCTCTTCGTCGATTTCTTGCAACCTCATACGATAACTTTCTTCTTTGTAACTGAACCTATTCATAATAATATCCCTTTCTTCATTGGATCTCGACACTTTGAAGCTTAAAATTGAGAATAAAAGGAGTAATATCTTTAGAAGCGGTGTGAGTTTTCCGTCGAGGTAAAATGACGTATATATAGGAACCATAGGGAACTAGTTGCGAGAATAACTACTTGGCGATAACCATTGTATCGCCAGCGTTATTATTATTATCGCCAGCGATAAAGTCTTTATCGTTGGCGATATTGTCAATATCGCTCGCCAGGGATTCGATCGCTCAGCGGTTTCCCCATAGTGGCGCAAATGGTTTGGCATGCCACCTGGCATGCCAAACACCATTTTTTTGGCATGTTCATAGGAAGAGGCCTTACTCCATCTTTTCACATATTTTTATTCTTTAATAGTGTGGTCCCATGTCCCATTTAAAGTTATCATTTTATTATTGATTAATTCTTTCAAACTCTATATAGTATTTAGTTTTGTTGTTTGAATGACGCATTATGCCGGAAAAATCGAAATTATTGAATTGCAGTTACACGGTCGTCATGGTATCTCTTCGTCAAGCATGAAAACCTTTCATATTTATTTTTAGTCGTCAAGGTTGTAGGATGAATAGCATGACGAATTTTCAAAGAGTTTTATTTCTGTAAGTAACATTTACAGGGTCATCATGGTCTTCATCTCTAAACCTTGACGACCAGTAATGTAGTATGAATAGTCGTTAGATTTTGAAAAGCTATACCTTGATGATGAATAACTCTCAGAAAATAAGTTTTCCTTGATCAAATTTTGTTGTTGGTCGTCATGGTTTTGTAAAAGTAAGATGACGGCTAATAGACAGTCGTGAGTGTGTTGCTTTTTTGAACAAGACGATTGTAGATGCAAAAAACTATGTTTGGTCGGCATGCTAGCTTCTTGTCGAGCGTGCCGACTAAGTTTGGTTGGCATGTTCTATGTGCCGACTGTCCTATGAATGTAATTAGTTGGCATTATTTTTTTAGTCGGGCATGTCGATTTTTCATACTGTGATTTCTGAAAGTGTTGATTTCTTCTATAATTTGAAGAATGAAACCATTGAAAAGCTGTGGAATCACCTTGTTAAAGTGTTTAGTTAGTGAGGTTTCATTTAGGTTATAAAAAGAATTCTCAAAACAATTTTTTTCCTCAAAAATCTTCCAACGAAATCCATAATTTCAATCTAACCATAACAAGATTTTATAACTTTTAATTCAACTAATTAATCTAACAAGATTAAGTGAACTAAATATGTTAAGCAGTGCTAATTAAACAAGGGAAGTTTAGCAATTTTTAAAGATATATGGCTAAGGGGCCTTGGATTTTATTTCCTAATGACCTTATTTTGTCTTATCGGCTATACCCCAATTAATCAAGGTGTATATCAATCTCGCCAGTATCATTTGGGTCCACTAAATAACGATATCATTGTAGTACACAGCGGTAAAATAAGTGAGCGGAGGTTTTGTCGTGCGAAAGCTGCAGGCATCAAGTTTCTTCGTACGATATCATTATTTTCAGCTTGTTGGTTGTTGCATCTAAAATCGTTTTTGTCAGCAGGAAAACACATCTTGTGCCCAAGGCCCCAACGAAAATGAATTCCAAATTTAAATTTAAATGTTGGCACTTCACATTAGACAGTTCACACCAATTTCCCACAGTTCCTTTAATTCAGGTGTTAGATGTTTTGTTACTATTTAAGAGGACTGCTGCCGTCATTGTATTTATCCAATCATATTTATGTTTCTTTACACTAGACAGTGACCAATTTAAATTATTATACAAAATTAATAAATGTCATCATAGATTCGTCATCATATTTTCCCCCGTTTGATTGCGGGCTAGAAATATTAATCGGGGCCTTGACATTTTATTTGCACCCCAATTTTTTCAGGGGCGTATTAAACCAATTGTGAAAGTACTTATTTTACCCTTTACTAAAACTAAATCTTAAAACCCTATTAATCCTTAATCCTAAGCCCCAATTTATTTTTAGTTCTAAACAAATAGATCACTCCCTCCCCTCTCACTCTCTCGACTCTTCTCTTCTCCTCCATTAACGACTCAAGGGAAAAAAAAAAAAAAATCTTCATAGAAAAATTTCGATTCTGATAAAAGGGTCGTCAATTGACAAGCTTAAACCCTAACGATTTTTCATATGCATGTAGAGACCATGAAAAATCGTTAGGGTATATGATGATCAAGATAACGACCATATTTCTGGTTTTCATATTTTTTACCCTAGATTAGAGTTGTTAACATAATATAGAAACCTATTACGATCCTCTATGGACGACCCTTTTTTAAAGGTCAACGACCCCAGGCGAAAAACAAACAGCCTCTCTGTCCCAAAAAATTTCAGAGTCGTTTTGGTATAGACACACAAAATAACGACTCTTTGTGACCCAAGTTAAGAGTCGTCGGGGTATATCATATCACCACGACTATTTTTCATAACTCGGAAAAGTTGCGAGTTTGAGTCGTCGGGGTATATCATATTACCACGATGATTTTCATAACACGGAAAAGTTGCGGGTTTGAGTCATCATTTTTGGTGTCAATACATTGTGACTTTATAGAGTCGTTGGGGTATACATCCTCGACATTGACGACTCTTTCTCGTGTTTGTGACATATATCCAATCCATGGGAGAATTTAAGATAATCTTACCATCAACACAATCATCTTTGTTACTTGAACCTTCTCCAACATCATTTCCCTACTTGAATTACTCATTTCTAAAAACCCCAAGTTTTCCTCTAAAACCTCCTCCTCTTCTTCTCAACTCACAAAAAAAAAAAAAAAAAAATTCTAAAACCAGATTTTAATCTAACATAATCTAACTACACTAATTAAATTAACTTTATTAAGTTTTAATACTAATCATTTAGGGGTAGTTTAGGTATTTAGAAAAAGTTTTGCTAAGGGGTGACCCAAATTAGGTTTGGGTGACCTTTTTTGTCCTCTAGTGGGAGGCCCCCGATTAATATCTTTGGCCCCCAATCAAATGAGGATTTTTTTCTTCCTTATGCAATCCAAAAATTCAATATACGTGGCACATTCCGAATGATTCAATACACGTCGCACATTTCGAATAAAAATGAAAAGCGGATTTAGGGGTGTACATTGGGCCGGACAGGCCAACCCAAGCCCGATTATAACACATGCCGGGCCAGACGGGTTTGCAGTCCTTACTACCCATTAAGTTTAACAGGCCAGGCCGGGCCAGGCAATAGCAAAAATTTAAAGCCCATGGCCAGTCCATACCCATTAAACAATAAAGGCCGAGGTCGGGTTAGGGCGGCCCTCAGCCTCGAGATAATTCAAAAATTTAAAGTATATAGGTTTGTTTTTGGCTTGATGAATCTTTGATATATCTCAACTTTCGTTCAAGTAATAGTTCAAGCAATCTATATTCATTCTTTGTGAAATGTAATTCAAAATATTTTCTAACCCTAATAAATTGTCCAAATATGAAATTTAAGTTCTTGAGAAATCCATCACACTAATAGAAAACTTTATTTCGAGGTTATCTGAATCAGACAATAGGGTAACTAAACAAAGTTCACGGACATGCTAACAAAGTAGGACTCCCATATTTGAACAAAAACCAGGATCCGCCTATTTATAATTATCAGGCGGGCGGCAGCTAGCCCATGACAGTTTCGGCGCCCATGGGCTCTCCGGACCGAGAGTGCGTGGCAGGCCCGCGAGCTTAGGACATTCTGTACACCCCTAAGCGGACTGTTGTCTACAGTTAACAATGTTCTAAACATAAAATGTAGCGACCTTCGCCATTAATCCAGAGATTTAGACGGCTGGCTTGCGGTCAATGATATGCTGGTGCGGAAACAATCATTCTAAAATAACCCCGTATGATGACCCTTTTTGAATCCGCATGGATCATCTTTGGGCCCAGCATTTGGAAAATCGTGATGAGACGGTTTTGTGTTGTTTTTTTAATGCGGCACATTAAGAATTTCGGCCACTTTGTCAAATATTCAATTCATTTAAGAGAAGGCTGCTCTTTAGATTTGATGGTGATGATTTTTAAGATTTATGTTGACTCATGGGACCACCACCCGTCGTCAAATTCATAAATTCCAAAAGGTAGCCGCATAAATTCCAAAAGGTAGCCGCATAATCCCGGGCACAGAATATCCAGGGTTGCCAAATGATTGGCAAACAATTTATCAACAATTACTCCATCTTTTCACATATTTTTATTCTTTAATAGTGTGGTCCCATGTCTCATTTAAAGTTATCATGTTAATATCTTTTTTTTTTACAGTTTGGGCTGCTGTGCTCAAATCAGCCCCCACAAAAAACCGCTCCTTACAACCCACCTGGCCCACAAAAATAAATAAACGTGAGAGGCGGTTTTTACGTAGTCCGTTTTCTCGGTTTGTAGAGAACTACTGTTAATTAATGATAACCCTCTAATTTTACTAGAAGTAGATTCAGGATCAAACAGTTTAATCATGAAATTGATGATCAAAAAGTATAAACCTACATGGGATTTAGTATTTTTTGTACGATTACTTTAACGGAGAAGTCTTAATAATCGTAATTGTTTTTGTAGTCAACTGTTAAAAGATTGAATAAAAAAATTACTACTAAAATATTGAATAAAAAATTATTTATCTGCGATCAAATGATTTTACTACCGAAAGAGCTTGAAAAACCGAGAAATAAAACCGCTCCTAAAAAACCGTCTGAAAAGCTCCCCTTCTGTCCTCCAAAAGAAATTGTGAGAAAAAATTGGGATTCGGTTTTTACCTGACCACTGTGACAAAAAATTATGGGAACCTGCACGTGACTTGATTTTGTATTATTTTATAGTGAAACGAGTCGCAGAAGATTCCTTTCAAAATCTGTTACTGCCGTACATCCAAATCATGGGTACAGTGTCACTACCTGACAAAACAAATATCCAGCAGTAGCACACCTCAAAAACAACTTGAAAACTCACAAATCCTTTCCCATCACTACTAAAAACACAAAATGCCATGGATTTAGTTTATCTCCTCCATCGTAATCCCATCCATTAAATTCACTCGTTTTTTTGTTAGCTGATTTGATTGATAGTGATAGAAACTTAGTAGTAATATTTTTTTCGTCTTTTCTTTTCTTCTCAAGTCATATTGGTGTTAGAGTAAGTTCAAGAAGGAAAAATCCAGATCTTCAATGTGTGTCGTCTCCCTCATCTCTCTCTCCTTCTCTTAAAAACTAAAATGGTATGTACTTGAATCACATGTTCTATCGATTTCGTCGGATTGATTTTTACATTTTCCTTTGTTCATGTGAATCAGATGCTTGTATTTAATAATGGGTAGTAACAAGATCTATTTCAATTCTTTATTTCTGTCTTTGTCTTGTCTATTCTGTTCGGTCAATGTCATGGGTACTACCAATTTCGGCGTGAAATTGATGAGATCTAATTCAATTCTTTACTTGTGTTTTTGTGAATTCCTTTATGTTTGTTTTTTTGTTGATAAATTATGTGCTCAAGCCTTAAGAGTCAAACAACAAAAAAACACGAAAAGTTACGATCTATGATAATAATTTGGTATCGTTTTCGGTGTATCAAACTTAATTGATATTGAATTCATTTTGGGGAAATGATTTTTCTTGTCGTTTTTTTACAAAGAAATTTTGGACCACAAATTTTCCATGCTGGGCCTAGAAATATAGTGCATATTGGTGTTTATTGGGCCTGGAAATAAATTCTTCTGTTTGTGCAAACTGCAATGTGTTGTTTGTTGTGATGAGAAATGATGTGATGAGATTTGGAAGTCAGGATGCATGTAATTTAAGGTTCGATCTAGTGAGAGAAAAGATGTGATGAGATTTGGTAGTGAGGAATTTCATTGTGTTCTAGAGATTGTTAATGTTCTAGCAACTATTAGATAGAGAAGGCTTGTTGAGTCACCACTTAAACTTGTATGGTAGTGCATATTTTTTTTTCGGCATGAGCTTCTTTTGTTAGTACAAACTCTGAATTGCTCGGTTGGGCTTGAGGAAATTCTTGTATTGGTACAGTATGCGTTTGTTGTGTATGAGCATAGTTGGTGCACACTGTGTTATCTTGGTACTAAGTAGTGAAGTTAAACCTAATTAAACTGTAAAAATTTTATAGGTCATGAAGGTGGGGCGTGAGTCGTACGACATTTTCTACCCGCCACTTGCAGCAGTGAGTAGTTTTTATTTTATTATTTTCAACTACTTATAGTTTGTATAAAGACTATTATTTATTATCAATCATTTTTTTTTCTCTTTAGACACTCGGAGTCGTCGGATGGACCGT